>CAEGAE010092489.1:0-10783 GCA_903067095.1 Girardinus metallicus | reverse complement strand
GTTAACAAAGTGAGCTGTTATTGTTACAGGTTCATTTTATAAACTACAGAAAAGTAACTTAGAGAAGCTCAATGTGACAAACTGGACTGATGTTGATATGAGACAGTAAAACTGCTGTTATGTTGGATTTATAATGTTTTATTTTATCTGTTTTTATCTGATTACCTGATTAATGGTAAGAATAATGGATAGATTCCTCCATTACTAGAGTATTTGTTTACAACAGCGCTAATACATTCAGTTTGTTACACTTTTATGCTTAAAAGAATAAAACTGCTTTTATTTTGCTTTTATAAATAAGTGATCACTGTGGTAGATTAGCCACGGCTGCTATTAGCCACGCTAACACAACAGTGGTAGATTAGCCACGGCTGCTATTAGCCACGCTAACACAACAGTGGTAGATTAGCCACGGCTGCTATTAGCCACGCTAACACAACAGTGGTAGATTAGCCACGGCTGCTATTAGCCACGCTAACACAACAGTGGTAGATTAGCTAATTTAAACAGCTGCTCTACTGATGCTCTGTCAGTTTGAGTTTGTCGCCTTTTCACGTTTAAGCTGAACCAAAACACACCTTATTCTATTTGTTAAGTTTGTCAAAGTCAAGCTTAACTGACCGACTTCCCTCTCTGTCGCTATTTTTATTTCTTAGTTAAAACTCATTTCTCACCTTATCTAGTCATAGTGCAGTCCAGGGATGCTCAAGTCCATCCTTAGAAGCATCTGTACTCCAACAGACTGGGACCAGCTCTGAACGGGCCTGGTAACCAGTTTGATTCAGGTGTGTTGGATGTTGGATGCGTCTGAAAGTTGCAGCATGGCAGCTCTGCAGGACTGGACTTGAGCTCCCCTGGTGCAGACAGTCCATAGCAAAACACTGCATCCCTCTTTATATGAGCTGACATTGAAGTCTAGCAGGGAAATGGGGAAGTTGTGTGGTGACATCACGCTGCAAGGAGTTTAGTTTAAAATGACGTTGGAGCTCATGTAAGAATATCGTGATATATATCATGTATTGTGATATGGCAAAAAAAATAGATCAGGATATTAGATTTTCCTCATATCCCCCAGCCTCAACGCTAAACAGCAGCGCAGCCCTTGTTGCATAACCGATGTGAACGCTTCGGAGCGGAAAGGTCCAAAAATAACCCAGAGGAATCAAACCGTGACCCAAATGCAGGGTGAGCGCTGCAGGTATAAGCAGAACCAGGCAGAACCTCTCTGGGTCAGGAGCCGATCAGAACCATCAATCGGATGATCTGCTGCAGCTTCCACAGCAAGAGATCAGGACCATAAGACTGAAACACCTGAGTGTTTGGCTGCACTCGTTTCAGTTTTCTGGCCGATCACCGATCTATTCAAAATCAAAACTGTTGCCAAAAGTAGCAAGAAAGTTGATGAGTTGCCAACAGTGACATGACTATTGTTCTTGTTGTCGGCTAGTCAAACTTCGCAGAGCAGAAGAAGACAGCAGCTGATTTAAATATCGTTGTCGAGGCAGATCAAATCGGTGGTTAAGATCGACTTCACATGGAAACATCGGCCAATCACAGATTTCCCAAAATCAGGGAAATAGGCATTGTTAAATCAGCTGGCCGATAAATCGGTGCATCCCCACCTGAACGGGTCCAGAACCATCAGAACCATCCGCTTTTAGCAAATTGATTCTGATTTTTACGGGTCATTCAATCCAGAATTCCCAGAACCAAAAATTTAATTTCTCTACAGAATCAGTTTTCTGAAACTAACCAGCAGAACCCAAACCCAGCCAGAGATCCAGTTAAACCCGCTGACCCCGCAACCGTAAGCTACGCTAAGCTAAGCTACGCTACGCTAAGCTAAGCTAGTCTGCATATGGCCGTCGATCAGCTGGTTGATCAACAATAACTGAAAGCATTAAACAAAATCACAAAACTGAAAAACCAAAATCTACCAGAACCTGATGAGGAGCAGCGGACAGAACCAGAACCAGTGTCTGCACTCCACCAGCAGGTCAGAACCGGGTCAGAACCCGCTCCAGTCCAGTCAGGATCCACTGAGCCAGGCAGCATTAGCAGCTGGAACTGCTGACCTTTGACCCCTGGGTGATAAAACTACACCAAGCCGTTTTGGTGGAAGGGTGTAATGCAGTCGGTTCCGACCAATGGGTTCTCCAGGTCAGAGTCTCAGGTCAAAGGTCACTTTCTGGGGTGTCAATACTTTCTATCGAGTTCTGCTACGTTTTTAATCTGGTAGGAAATTCTTGTTACCATGGCAACACCATGTTCCAAGGGGATCCAGGATCCCTAGGTGACCAATCAGGACTAAGTTCTATTCCCCGTCCAGAACCGGCTCTGGGTCATCTTCACAGGAAACCGGCCCGGTTCATCGTACCGTCCAGGTCCAGATTTCCCTCCAGTCCAGTTCGCCCAACAGGATCAACTGGAGGCCCGACTGGGACCATCAGGGACCGGTCCAGAACCACCAACCGATTCCAACCAGAACGGGTCGGGAGCTGGGCGAAGGAGAGGAGGGACCTGGGTTAGTTTCTGGCCCGGCTGCAGGAAGGACAGCGGAGTCAAAGTCCTGTCCAGGTGAGAGGCGCTGCAGGGCCTCCGCCCAGCAGGAGGTTGGATCATTTCAGAATAAAAGCCTCCGTCAGACATGGGAACAAAAGCAGAGCAGTAGGAGAAATAATGGCAGCAGCTCCACAACAATGACAGCTCTTATATAACCCTGAAACCACAACACTGCAGCTCCGGAACCACAGCCGAACCCATCAGAGACAGCATTCTGTCTCAGTCAGGATCTGTCCGCCGGTTCTGGTTCCCAGGCTCAGCGGCAGCTCCGGATTGTAACCGGTCCCGGTTCCGGTTCCCCGGCTCCTGTCAACCCGCAGGCCGCAGCAGAGTTCTCGTTCCCGGGGTCAGACCACAGCAGCACAGCCTCCCGTGTCTCGGTGCTCCCAGCGCGGATGACCGGTTCGGACCCAGCTCCACCCCACCATGATGAACCAAGCCCCCCCACACACCCACCGCCTCCCGCGGTCCGGCTCGGCTTAAATCACCTGATTTTTACACGGACTTTGGTGGGAGCAGCTGGAGACAAAGCTGGGCAATCAACGCGAAGTGGAGGTAGTCATAATGTTCTGCTCGAATCGATCCGGAACAATCAGGTGTTCGGCTGTCGGTTCTGTACCGACAGGTTCTGGACCTGGAACCGGGATGCTGAGTAGTGTAGCCCCCGCCAGCTAGCTAACAGCTCGGTCTCACTGATCAGAACCTTCCCGGTGCTAACGCCGGTTCTTACCTGGCTCTTCTGGACGGACCCTGCCGGAACTCAGTTTGGGTCGAACCGAATGTTGAGCCGCGCCTTGAAGTCCCCAGAAACAAGCGCGCAGCTTCAGCCGGCTGTTCTCCAGTAGGCTGCGTCCCTCCGCCGGCGGCTTGCTCCACACTCTTCCCGAGCAGCTGCTTCCCTCTCCCGCAGCGATCCTGGGAAACAGCCCCGTGACGTCACACGCAGCCTTTATAGTCCCGGGCGGGGCAGGACTGGCCGCAGGGGGCGCTGTTTCCAACTGCAGCCTTTAACTCAAACAAAAGAGACACAAAGGCGCCCGTGAAAGAGTTAATGATTCATGACTGCCAAATATTTCTGGCGAATAAAAATCTGAAAGGTGCGGCGTGCAAATGTAGTCCGCCCCTGAGAACGGAATGTTGAGTTTTTATTTGTGAATAACTTATATATTCACAAGTATTTGTGAATATTCACTTGTTAAATGTAATCACTGAAATACACTTTTCAGTGAGTTCCTCCTTTATTAAGTTATACTAGTATCAGTTTAGTTTTTTAAATGAAATGTAAGCATCTTTGAGTGTCCTATATACATTTGATGTGTTATTTATCATTAAGAGAGCATTTCATAATTTGGCTCCTTTCCTCCTGTAAAGCCGAGGTCGCAGTCTGAAACTGAAACTAGATGTTTCTTTGTTGAGCCAGAAGCTCTTCTGTTGTCCTCCTCCTGGAGGAAACAAAGGGCCGCTTGTCTCAGAGTCGCAGATAAAAGCTCATCGGAGCTGTGAACATGGAGAACCAGATCATGTCATCGGCCTCCAGAAACCTCTCCCTGCGTTTATGGTCGTCAGTTTATTCCCGCATTCCTGAGCTGTTCTCATCATGTTTACTGCTGTCACAAAGCTGTAGCTGCCTTTAGTTCAATAAATTATTAAACTTGTTTCTGCTTTGTAATATATATGATAGAGGCCGGTAGTACCAGGTTCTACAGCGGCCCGTTTACTTTACCTCAGTAATATCAAGCATGGCTCCCACAGCGAGAACCTTTACTGAATGTTTATCTGCAGTTTATGTTCAGTGACGTCTTCATCTTGTTAATGCTGTTTCCCACCTGCTCCCCCTGAAGACACTAAACGTGGATATTAATACACTTCACTGGGCCGAGAGTGGACGTGTGGAAACTCATCCACAGTGTGCTGGATGTGTGACTGCCCTCTTAGAAGCCTGTTTTTTCCTAAAAACATGACAACGATAAATAAATGCTGGAACAATCAATCACTGTGAACACAGTCAAGGCCTGGAGGGAGGTTCCATATATGGAGGGAAGAACTCGATATGTTCTTACAGCCTTTGTCCAGAACCCTGACTTTCTTCTGGGTGTGTTAGATTTTGGGGAATGGGTGGCTAAGGGCATTTCCTGTTTGGGCTGTCCTTTAAGGAGGGGGTCCTCATGTCTTTTGAAGGGAAAAATAAGCTCTTCCGTTTCTTCCAGCTTTGCTGAAAAAGAAGCAGCTCCACTCAGGGACACTGAGGTCTCAGTCATTCAGAACTCGTAAAGTGTCTCTCAGTATGTGCTGCAAAACATTCAACTGCCATAAGCTTCACTTACCAACTCTGGCCCAGTCCTGGGGGGGGGGGCAGCTGAATGTCGACGTCACTGATGAAATGTGGAGCAGAAAAATGACTGTTTGTAATGCAACTTAAATTATTACATAGAGCTCACTTGGCCCCAAACCGGGTGTCTAAGTTTAAACCAGGATCCTAAATGTAAAATACATGAAGGCAGATAGACTGGGAATCTATTCTGGTTGAGACTAAGAAAAGCATCCACACCAATACTGGTCTGGATCCAGCGTCTCTTCTCCTTGGTCTGACAACACATCCAAAATCAAAACAAGAGGAAGTTGTATAATGTCTCATTTTCTCTGCTTTAAGAATATTTTGCTACAACGGATTTCTAATAAGTCTCCTACTATATACAATATTTACTGGCTCAACTTGACTCAGTTCCTTGTTGTTTTCACTCAGTTAAGTTTAACTGTCAGGTTCAAAACGCCATCAAAACTGTTGTTATAACTTTAACTTGACTGAACTGTCTTTATATCCAATAAAAAATAATTAGTTCAAACTAACTTTAGAAAATGTTGCCCCAACTAAAGTTTTTACATCACCTTAAGTTGACTTAATAAAAATGTTAAAGTCATCTGGGCTCATTTTAACAAGTCTGAACAAACATTCATCTTGTTGGCTGATAATTAAATTCTGTATTATTAAATCATATTTCAAGGTTAAAGTCAATGTTTACTTTTTACTCAATACATTTTTTACTTTAAATGTTCGTTCAAATGAAGTCTAAATAAACAAAAAGTTTGTATGAAAATTATTTTATTGAATTCAAGAAAATTCATGCAAAGTTATAATTTCACAATTTCCACAATAACAGAAATAAAAAAATCCATTAATAGCTTTTGAAAATTCATGCCTTCAAATATACATTTTAAGTTTTCTAAAGGAAAATAATTAGAAAAATTGTGAAAATTAGACATATAGTTGTATTAACGCTGATAACTACTGAAAAGAAATAAATGTTTGTTAATTTTCTAAGACACAAAGTCTTTAAACATTTTAAATGTCTCTTTAAAATAGTTTAAAACAAGGTTGGAAATATTTGAGCAAAGAACAAATAAAAAGTAGATCTTCTAATTAAATCGAGTTTATCCACAACATTCAGGATTTCTGTCTGTCTGATGCGTTTTATTTGTAAAATCTTTTTCCTCTTGTTTTTACTTTTGTCTTTTGAATTTGCACATAACTTTGCATTTTATCCGATATCATTTGAAATATTAAAGTAGTTTTTTAGCAGCGCTGCTTCTACCTGCGGCCGCTCCACCCGCCTGCGGTTCAACCAGGGGGCCCAGAGGGGGTCCTGGAGGGCCGACATCCTGCGTGGTTCGGTTCTCCCTGCAGGTCACGACCTCCTCAGCAGGTCAGTCGGTTCGGTTCTCCCTGCAGGTCACGACCTCCTCAGCAGGTCAGTCGGCTCTCAGTCCGTCGTGGATCCAGGTGTTAAACCAGGACAGAACCGAGACACGCAGGCCGCCGGCCCTCCAGGACCCCCTTTGGGCCCCCCGGTTGAACTGTAATCATCAGACGATCGACCAGCAAACAGGAAGCGGCGACGGTTGGGTCATGGGTTGCCAGGTCGCGTCAGGGATCCACCGCCGGTGCCAATCCTCTCCCTCCCTCGTTCTTGTTGAAGGTTAAAGGTCGCGTTGAGTCCCACATTCTCCACTTCCGGCCTTCGCCCCGCCCATTTTGGATCCCATTCCCGCCCTTATGCGAAGTCTGCATTTTACGGCGAAGTGTTTTACCCACAATTCATTGCTGCATGTGACGTTTTGCGTTAAATGGCGATTTTATGGAAATGTTTTGTTGTTTTTTTCCGTCTTTATGGAAAATTCAAAGAAAATATCATAAAAAGACGCATTAGTAATGAAAAGGTTTGATATGATGAACTGAGCAGAAAAAAGAAGGAATAAAACAAAACAATCACAAACTAACAGGGAAGTAAAACAAAATGTCACAAAAGCAAAACTCATTTCAAATCTTAAATTAAGATATTAACATGTTGGTATAAAGACATCAAATAATAATAAAATGATTTCACTTTAAAAATGGAGGGGATTTTTTAGAAAGCTGTATTTGTGAATAAAATTTCTCCAGAGGATTAAAATAATCATATATCAAATATATCATAATTTAACTTATGATATGTAGTATTTATTATATTAAGACTTAAATATAGAATACATTTCTGGTGTAATAACCACTTTTGAAAATCTTTATCAAAACATTAATGAAAAGTCACAATTTAAAAAAATGTTTATCGTTTCAAAATCTTGAATTAACATTTATTTTGAATTTCTTTTGCATAAAATCATAACAGGGAAAACCTCATATTAATTAATACCTTCAGTTTTTTGTGGCTGCTTGGTTCTTATTATCGTGATTTTTAAACAAATGTTTCCTTCTCAGACTAGAGGAGGAAACATTTCTTTATGTGACTTCATAAAGTCACATTTCTATTAAAAGGACGTTTTAGTTCCATTCGTCTGTTTATGTTTTCTATGTGCTGCATGTTTGTCCTGAACCTGATCTTTGTTATTAGCTCCACTTTATACCAAACTAACTTTTAGATGGTTTTATGGGTAAAAATACTTTCTCTATTAGTCAAATAGACTGATAAATTAATTATTAAAACATTTTAATGTGTATTTTTTGCCATCTTGGAAATATGGCAAAGTTCACAGAGCGAGCCGTCTGTCGCAAAATACAGAATAAAATCAGCTTTCAAAAGTCAAAGATAACCTACTCATTAAAACTTCAATAAACTATTTTAACCTGCGCTGGGACCAGAGAACCTCTGTTGGTGGAAACATGTTATGGTGTCCAGCTGCGTATCCCCATGGAAACCAGTCTATAGATGTTTATGTCATATTGTCCACTGTTGTATTATTGTTGTATGGCTGTATAACTGCTCTGTGAAAACTAATAAAAGTGTAAGCTCTAAAAAAACAGTAAAATATTGAAATAATTTTGGTTTAACTGAACATGTGAGATTATATTGAATTTTCTGTATTCAACAAATCACAACAAAACACATTTTTCCAACAAATATCTCCAGCAGAAATACCTTTAAAATAATGTGTTTTGTTGTAGCTGTAGCTTTTAGCAGTAGGAGGCCTACGCAGTGACCAGGCCGCCATTTTGGATGTGGATTTCTGTCCCAGTTCTGAACCCTGATGTGACTTTGACTGAGCCCACACTTCAAATTAGACAGCATGACGGCGATGAGCTTCTGCACCGCTGATAAAATATAAGTTCTGAAGCGTCTTCACTGGTCTGACCAACAAACCAGCTGATCCAGAACCTGCTGCTGTTCTCACTAGAACCAGGAAGGTGGAACATAAACCAGTTCTAAAGTCCCTCCACTGAGAGAATAGACTTTAAATCCTGATGTTAGTTTATAAATCACTGAACGGCTCAGAAACACAAAACACTAAAGATCTGCTGTTGTCATAGCAACCGTCAGACCCCTCAGGTTCTGGTTCTGGTTCTGCTCTGCATCCAGAACCAGAACCAAACCAGGAGAAGCAGCATTCAGCTTCTATGCACCACAAATCTGGAACAAACTTCCAGAAAACTGTAAAACAGCTGAAACACTGAGAGCCTTTAAATCTGGATAAAACCAGCTGGTTGGAGTTTATTAGAAACTTAATTTAACGATGGTACTGACGTCATGTCATGTCTGGATTGTTGATTCTATGTTGCATAGCTCTGTGTTTTTGTGTTTATGATGAAACGCCGCTGCTGAAATGAGCTGCAGAAAAATAAACTTTGATTTGAAGTGAACGCAGCTTATAGATGGGATGTAATTTAAATATTTTAGTGTTAAGTAACTGATTATGACTGAACACCAAATTCACGCTGATTAAAATCACATTAATATCTAATAAAACCTTTAAAACCGCTGAATCAGCAGACTAGCAGCGTAGTAACGCAGTTACTCCGGGTTTCTGTCGGACCTGGCAACCCGCGGCCGGATTAAAGCCGTCCTGCTCAGGAAGTCGGTTTGGACTTTTAGAAAAGGGTCGGACCAGAACTCAACACTGGGTCAAAGCTGCTGAGGGACCGGAACAGGAACCGGGACGTTTAACGGGCTGTTTCTGGACCGGATGGGTTCGAGTTCATAAAGAAACTCTTCGGTTCCGCTGGAAGTTCTTATCGCGACAGTCTTCAGCCGAACCGAGCCCTTTCAGAACATGGCTGCTTAGAGCCGCGGTTCCGGGCGGGATGGCGAGTTGGAGGCGCTACATGGAGGTTCTGGTTCGGGGCGTGAAGGTGCTGCGGGAAGCGGGGCGGCAGTACCCGCTGTCCTGTGGCCTGCTGCTGGTTCTGTTGGGCCTCACGGTGCTGCTCCACAGGTGAGGGAGAGGAGGAGGAGGAAGAGCGGCGGCTCCGGTTCTGTTGCTTTAGAACCTAAATGTGACCAGAGCCTCAGAGTTCTGGATAGTTCTGCTTCCTGTGATCCGGAAGTTCCGTTCAGGTAAAGGGTCAGAGATCAGCGGTGACGTCAGACAGGTATTTTCTCAACCCACATAAAAAGAACCACAGGTGGTTCTACTCCATCCAGGCCGCGTGACCAGCCGATCACTTCCGGGTCGCCTTTTATTTACACGGGGGAAAGTCTGGTCTCTGCACGCAGACCGGCCGGTTCCGTCCCCTCAGAACCGGCAGGTTCCGTCCCCTCAGAACCGGCCGGTTCCGTCCCCTCAGAACCGGCCGGTTCCGTCCCCTCAGAACCGGCCGGTTCCGTCCCCTCAGAACCGGCCGGTTCCGTCCCCTCAGAACCGGCCGGTTCCGTCCCCTCAGAACCGGCCGGTTCCGTCCTCTCAGACTCTGTTTTCAGAGACAGTCCAGCTCCAGAGACGTCCTGTAAATGTGGGACAGGAACTAAACCCTGTTAGAAGCTAGAGATGCTAGTAGAGATGCTAGTAGAGATGCTAGTAGAGATGCTAGTAGAGATGCTAGTAGAGATGCTAGTGATGTGAAACACCAGAGATAAATGTAAAGACGATAACAACACATAATAATAGTAACAGCGTCATTACTGTAGAACTGGGGTTTCCAACCTGAGGTGCGGGGACCATCTGCGGCCCACTGTCAAACAGAAATGGCCCAGATCTTCCAGCTGACTTTCAACATTTACTGAAACTTCTTGGAACCAATAACTGGGTTTGGTTCAGAGTCGGTTCCGCCTTCTGTCCTGATCCGGTTCTGTTTCTGTCTCCAGGTTCCTCCACGTTTTCCTGATGTTCTGGTCGCTGCTGGCCGGGTTCATCACCTTCTACTTCTCCCTCGGACCCGACTCGCTGCTGCCCAACGTCTTTTTCCCCGTGAAGCCCAGAGCCAAGGTAGGCCCAGTTCGGCATGGTACCAGAACCTCCAGGCGCCGGTTCTGATGTTCTCTGTGTCCAACAGCGCCAGGATCCAGAACTGTTCCCTCTGGGCCACAGCTGTGCCGTCTGCGGCACGACCCGATGCCAGCGCCACCGGTTTGTTCTGCAGAACTTCAAATATTCACAACCATAAACTATTTACCCCCTAAAATTATTTACCCCTAAACTATTTACCCCTAAACTATTTACCCCCTAAACTATTTACCCCCTAAAATTATTTACCCCTAAACTATTTACCCCTAAACTATTTACCCCCTAAACTATTTACCCCCTAAAATTATTTACCCCTAAACTATTTACCCCTAAACTATTTACCCCCTAAACTATTTACCCCCTAAAATTATTTACCCCTAAACTATTTACCCCTAAACTATTTACCCCCTAAACTATTTACCCCCTAAAATTATTTACCCCTAAACTATTTACCCCTAAACTATTTACCCCCTAAACTATTTACCCCCTAAACTATTTACCCCCTAAACTATTT
>CAEGAE010092479.1:0-48553 GCA_903067095.1 Girardinus metallicus | reverse complement strand
CCTCCTCATCAGTGAAAGAAAGTGCTGGCAAATTAAGATAGGATGATGAAAAGGACCGGAGGAGAAACATTTTTCTTAGAGTACTTGAAATACAGCCAATAAAACAGGAAGTACCCCAGCCCTATCAGATGCAGCTTCCGGTTGTCGTGAAAAAGGTCTATAGGATTCTTTTTAAATGTTAGGCTCAACTGTAGAACCACTGAAAAAGCTCAGAGGGGTCGCCATTTACTAAAATGTTTGACTAAAAAAAATTTTTAGTCAAGATTTTTTGACAAAAAGAACTTAGTCAAAAAATTTCTTCCGTCAAAAAAAAAAATAAAAAAGAATTATTTTGGTTTCAAAATATATTAAAAAAAATGTTGTTTTATTCCCGTTTTTCAACAAAGATGAAAAACATTTTCAGTAAAACATCTGAAAATGTTTCACTATGCATTTGAACTACGAATAAAACACTATTTTGTATGCTTTCTAAGCTGGTATGCATCAAACTTCACACTCTATTGCCTATAATGATGAAATTATTAATTGAAACATTTCTGTTTTTATTATGATGAAATACCACAGTGATGCTAAATATGATACATTTAACATTACACTATTATTTAGCCATTAAAAATATGTTAACTCAGAAAAAGCTTACGTTTTTAAGAGGATTTGCTCTCCCAAAAATTCTGTTTTTGGATTTTATTTTTGTGAGCAATTTGTCATAATTTATCTGCATTACCATTCTCCCGGTGAAGACAGTTTTCTAATTAGCCAGTGATCTGATAGCCATGATTCTTCTGGTTTTTCTTTTTTTATTATTATTATTTTTTACCAAAAAGCACAGGGATTATTATACTGTGCTGAAAAACCAGTGTAAAGAACATTAGGGACTAAGCATGGCCCCAGCTCAATTTAGTATATATTAATGGATAACTTGATTTCATCTCCAAGAGACTGTTTGTGGCATCGGAGAAATTATGGAGTAAATTACTCCAGCCTTAGGCTCAAATAGTAAATAGAGAAAACCATATATATCGGTTAACGTCAAATTTATAACTCCGTGTACGCGGAATGTGTACGGTGAAGACGTTCAATGCTTTTATACTGCTTTCACCTTCAGCTCATCAGTTTTTTGTTAACTGATGAGCAATCAAAAGGGACATCTTTAGTCAGCTCTGTCCTCCCAGTTTCCTGCTACCCATTATTTCCGCGACGTCAAGCTGGGATGTTTAAAGAGACATCAAAGAAAATGGCATTAACTTCACAAATCATCAGAGCAAGCTGGCCCTGGTCTTGACTGAGATCAGGCACAGCCCACACGTTGCTGTCCCAGGCGACATTGGAACAAGGATGAAGAGACTGTCTGCAGACACAAAGTGAATATTTTGTCTGTCAGTTGACTGTGTCAGCAGGGGGGCTGGCTTAGTTTATGGATGCGGCAGTTAATTCACAGTGAGTGCCAGTAAACATCATGGCGTTCGAGCCTAGACTGCATTTTCAAATCAGGCTCTCATGCACTTGTCACAGGCCTCTTTACAAAAAAAACAACAAAAAAACAACAAAATTTTTTTTTTTTAAAATTCAATTATTTGAGTCCACTTACCATATTTTGGTATAAACATATTCTAAAAAGCTCTATTTGTTCTGTTTCTACTCTGCTACAGTTGAAATGTTGCGCTGATGAAAGTTGATTACAGTACTAATGAAAACACATGGGACTCAATGAATTAAGGTCTTAGTCACAAAGAGACTCGTAATGTTGTTGTGAGCCTCAAACTCGGAGAAAACTTTTCATTATGAGGAATAATGAAAGAACGAAAACAGACAATCCCGTCTTTGTGATGGAAGTCAACAGTGAATTTCTAATTAGCACCATGTAAGGCTCCTAACAAAGGGGCAATAACTAATGGGGAGCTGTCAGCATGCTGCGGTGTGATGGGATAATAAATACCCGGAGCTCATCAAGATGATACGCACCAAATTGGAAGCCTATCTTGATTTTATTCCTTCTCTATATCTCTCGCTTTCTTTTTTGCCTTTTCAGTCAACGTGAAACCAGTCGGCTTCCCATGTGTGACTGTCTAATTGATTCATTAGCACATTTGTCTAATTACCAGGGTAATAAATTTTAAATCAGAGACCAAGAGGGCTATTGATGAGGGAGCTGATTGAGACATTATTTCAATTATTTCACACTGAAGTGGAACAGATACTTATTTCCTATGCTGCTTGTACTAAACAACAGAGAGGCTCGACTTATAAGAAAAGCTATATCTTGAGGAAATTTTAACTACCGTATATGTTGTAAACTTATGAAAACTTAGTTATGTTACAAAAGTGCTTCAAAAATCTTGGTCATCATGTAAATTTCACCCCACATTAGAAGCTATGCAATGCATTTTGCAACCAAAAAATGTACAATGCTGTGTAGTTTGAGGACAAGAGAATTTAGACAGAAATCAAGTGTAATTTAAAGTAAGTTCAATCTTTAAATTTTCAATATTTGCTAAAAAAAAAAAAAAAAAAAAACAAGAACAAAAAAACTTGTACATAAATACAGATTGTGAGAAAGTATTGTCAAAGTGATCAGAATTTTATGCTGGTCCCAAACTGTGTCTATCTAAA
This sequence comes from Girardinus metallicus, assembly GCA_903067095.1. Classification (NCBI taxonomy): domain Eukaryota; kingdom Metazoa; phylum Chordata; class Actinopteri; order Cyprinodontiformes; family Poeciliidae; genus Girardinus; species Girardinus metallicus. The sequence goes on along the minus strand of CAEGAE010092479.1, from coordinate 45,943 downwards.
TAACATTGGATTTAAAGTGATCACTAAAATTCAATTGTGATTTTTTTTTTTTTCCCCCACTGTGGGCTCTGAAACAACAAAAAATAATCATTTCAAACTTGGATAATGTGTAAAACAAATTTTATTTTCATAGTTTGTCAGAATGAAATAAAAATGTTGTCAATGCAACCTTATAATCACAGAACATGGTGTCACAGAGCATGTTGTATAAATTCTCTTCAAATCAGTTCAGTTGGATAAAAGCCATTTTACATCATTCTGTTAACCAAAGCGAATGGATGTCCCTGATAAAATAAAACTTTTGTCATGGACATCAGCGCAGTAAACTTTCTCCGTCACCAAAGTAGCAAAACTATAACCTCTCTTGCACGAATAGACCGTCCCATTTTGTAGATGTTATTAGTTGATTTTATGAAAGAAGCTGGTCAGGTTCAGGCAATCTAGATATAACAAAACGTGGTCTGCTCTCAAGCTTGTGACTGTCAAAACGGTTCAAACAGACCAAACGGTTAAACATCCTTTGGTTGAATTAAAGGTGCTGGTCATTTTGCACCTTTGCCATTTTCTGATCTTAATAGCTCTTTTATTTTTTTTTGTCAAATGACAAAATAGCAAAAGATGAGTTGGAAACAAGGGTACAAATCAGCAAAGATGTGAACTGATCCAGAGCCCAAACTGATTCTACATTTTAGGCCATGTTTACATGAGACGGTTGTCAGGAAACTGTCAATATATTTGCACATTGATTGCAGTAATGTTTCACGTTAAGACGTGATCATAAAGACACCTTGAATCCACTGTACCTGTCATGCTAGGCCAGGCCACTAGATGGCACTGTGATCTTAGCATGTTTTTGAAATGCTAGCTAGAAACTAGCTCTAAATGAGCTAGAAGCTAGCTCATTTAGAAACCCATCTCTGATGAAACAAGTGCTCATGTAACACATATAAATACCTTATCAGATGTTGTGTTAATCTGAACAGGTTAAATAGCACAACAATATCTGCCATTGTCCTTTTGTGGTCATCTGCCCAGGCATGCAGATGCGTTCTACGCATGAGCGTTTTCACACCTCAGCGGTGGGTTTTTCCTAAAAGTCTCACTCCATTTGACGGTGAGACTCCGATAACAGGAGACGTGCAAAAGAAGCAGCTTGATTGCAACACAAAATGTTACGGTTTCACTACTGAGTGGCTCTGTGTAAACAAGGCCTTAGTGTTGTGCTAAGAGACTTCAAAATGTATTTTTTGGCAATGTAGCAGCCATGGAGAAATAATGTTATCCTGATGTGAAATGACCACTAAAGACTGGTATTGCTGTCCTCTCTGTTGTCCAGCAGGTTTGCTAATCCTCACTCTTATCTGGAATACCATCTATTTTGACAACTAAAAACTGCTTAACTGCAGCCAGCATTAACATAATTATCATTTTGATCTCCACAGTTCTTTATCACTTTTTTATTTTACTTTTTACAGAAAAGGCTGTGTGAGACTGTCCACTTTCAAAAGAACTGAAACCACTTGGACCAATCCCAGCTCAGGACTCCAGGAAACACCTTCTGCCACCGCTATAGAACAGTAATGGGCTAGAGATCAGAAGATGTACGTTTGTTTACTGGGGAAGACGGTAGCCATTGAAGGACCGTCTCTGACCACCAAACAAGGTCAGGTTGTCAGGTTCGCTTCTCCTTCAGGTCCATGCGGTACATTCCACATCTTGACAGGCCCCAGTCCTGTCCCGCTAAGGTTGAAGGTGACGAAGGCCCATGATGAAGAGTGGAACAGTGAAAGGTCACAGTAAAAGGTGAGACAATTCAGACGGTCAGTAGCAACCACTGTTGCCATCAGACCCCATGCAGTGAGCCTGACTGGAGGAGCAGCCCAGCAGACTTGCACCAATACATCGAGTATGAGAGTCAGGTATGGTCAGGTCACAAACATAAAGCACCTTATGATGAGAGAACATGTCATGAACAAAAGAAAAATCAGTTCTCTGTTTTTGATAAGACCAGGATAATAGGTGAGGAGATTTCTGCTGCTTTGTAGCTTTGGAATAGAAATAAACCAGATGCATGTAGCCCAGCTAAACATTAGCAAGTCTGACTTAAAAATTGTTCTCTTCCTAAAACCTATGACATACATAATGCTACTGCAATAAAAGTTACATTCGGCAATAAAATACAATTTTTTGCATAACTTTACAAAGGGTGACAATTGTGGAGGGTTCTGTGTTGGTTGGTGTTTTTTGGTTTGTTCTCACCAATTTGCTGTTAATGTATGTTTTGCAGATTGATACAAGGACTTTACTCACTTTGTGTCAGCACTGTACTCTTTCATGAGACTTGACTTAAGACTGATTAAAGATTAAAAAAAAAAAAAAAAAGTCTTTATAATAAACCAAAACTATGAACTTGAATTCTTCTTCTAATTTAAGAGTAGCACAACCTCTACCTTCGCGATGTCATTTTTGGTCTGTGTTTGCTCTCTGACACATTGTAAGTGATCAAACATTTTTTCCATTAACTCTAGTATCTGAAAGACTGACAGTTTAATGTGTTTACATCTCTATCACGTGTCCCTGGACCTACATGAGCAGAGCTGGGCTTTTTATTTCCCCACAGCCTTTAAACTGTGATTACACGTCTCTTTCTTCTCTCTTCTGGCGCCGCGGTCTAAATGTTGATGACAGATGACTCCAGCGCAGAGAGCAGAGATGAAAGAGACGTCAATTTCTATTGCAATTGCACAGGATTTTAGGAAAGAAGCAGCTGAAACTTAATTGTGTAAAAGAAGAAGGGAAAAAAAAGTTATTTGAATGAAATTTTGCAAAGCATTGTTTTTAGTTGGGTGTTTTTTATTAACTAAGTTGACAGGCTTTATGTTGACTTATATTGGAGCACAGAGCAATAGCTGCAAGGTGATGAATACTGTATATAGAGGCTCCATTTATACACTTCAGAAAGTGGTGGAGGAAATACAATCAACTACACTTAGTGTAATGAAAAAGCTCCCAGCCAGCTGCTTTTGTGGGAGGCTGGTCGAATCAACACGCAACATCAATCCCAAAAGGTGCAAGGCTGCTGGATGTTGGATCCTTTTTTTTTTTTTTTTGTTCAGCTTCTCAGGTATTTGTCAAATCAAGCTATCAGTCATTCTTGCTTCAATCACACTCTGCCAGTAGGTATACCCCAGAGTGAAGAAAGTTTCAGCACACCCACTCAAACCCCTTATAAGGTTAAACGACAACTCCCCCTCACGCTAGAAGTTGTTTTCCTCACAAGTGCATCAACATTTGGCACTTTTCTCCCTCCGAATCAGTTTTTGTCATAAATTTGCATAGTTATTAGCTCTGCTACCGTTGCTGCTTTGAAGGAGCAATCGGATAACGCAATCTTACAGACAAGCAGGTGAGCAGGTGCATCCCAACAAATTAGAAATGATCTTTGAAGTGGTCACTAATTTCAGCAACATTATTCAAAAACTGGAATTCTTTACAAATTAGGAAACATGCAAAAGGGCATGAAGCTAAAAAAGAAAAAAAAGGGAGAACTAGCAGCCGAAAATGCAGATGAAAGTTGTCCAAAAGGGAACACATCACGTATGCAATGCTTCACTTTGACATTAATGGAAAACACAATGGTTCAATACAAGACATGAGTAGAAATAGGAAAATCTTCAGCTGAAATCTGAGTTCATAAAGTGAAGATTAATATAGTGATCCATTCACTAATCAGGAACAGACTAAAGAAATATTAGCACCAAAAAACAAGTTGCCTGCAAAACTTGTCTGAGTGCAGTTCCTTGAGGACACAGCAAACCGGTATCCGAAAAAGATTTTAAAATAATTTCTGTAGTTGGACTCTGCAGCTTACTGTGTGATGCCACAGTAAGCAATGATCACATGTTACAGAAATTATATGCATTTAAAAAACAAATATTCTGGCAGTTTAGGCAGTATTATTTTTTTCCCTATAGTCCTGGTCAACATTTTGGCTCTGAAGTTCATTTCACTGGAAGTTGCCCCACATATTCCTTTGAACAAAATGTCTTATCTCTTTTCCAAACATTATTAGTCCACGTTTCACTTGTGAGGCTCTAAATTGTACGCCAAGAACAAATCTGAGGACCCTCTCTTAAATGCTACCCAAACCCTTTAAGTCCATCTATGTTTAGTTTTCCCACAGCAACATTTAGAGTTCATGTTACACGAATGTGCAAGAAAAGTAAAGCAGCTTCATTTAAAAAAAAAAAAAAAAAAAAAAAAAAAAAAGCAATCAAAGCTGAAGCTAATTCTTGTGGCTAAGCATGCATAGACAGGCAGAAGGATCATTTCTAATTTGTGGTTGTTGATTTCAAGCCCACTGTGAAAATTAGGAGCTATTCTGTACTGAGAGAGTGCACATAAAAAGTTAAAACCCTTGTAAAAGAAAACTATTTCTTCACTAATGATTGTTATAGCTAATTTAACACAACATGCCATAAATGTGTCCTGTTCCAGTCTTTCTCACTCAGTATTTCCCAATTTTTTTCATGTCCATGTGGTAAAGAAAATATTTTGAATAAAAAAACTACATGATTGATCAGAAGAACTCTGTTTTGTGTACTTCCAAGTGCCTGCACATTTCTGTAGAAAAATGGTTTTCCACATTATTAACAAGTGCCCATGCTTCCATTTGACATTCATATTATTTATTTTCCCTTTGGGATTAATAAAGTATGTTTTAATTGGATTTGAATTGAATTCTGACTTAAAAAGTACTTTCTTTATCAAGAAAGCACTCCATGTCTTCAACAGTGCAAGTACAAAAGAACACAAGTTACTTACACCTGTGTAAGTAAGACAAGTCATCATCCTTATATGGTCATCTCTTCCTGTTTTTAGCATGGTTGTTCCTGCCAGGGTTGTTGTAAAAGCAATCACAGTAATTACAATTTATTTATATTTCATACTTGTGTTTTTTGGTTTTATGGCTCTAAAATGGGATACTGTCTCGAGTCCAGACCCAGCAGTGGCTGGGATATTCTGTAAAATGAGTTCATTAAACTTTTAATGATTAGTAAATGTCTAAAAGTCAACACTTTTAGTGCTTGTAAAACAATCACATAAGCAGTGGTAATTTTAGGTAAACATCTGTTGCATTCCAAAAAACTTTCTTTTAGGAAAAAGAAATATATCTTATACTTTTGATTCTTATTTGTAGTTTTTTCTTTTTTTTATTCAAGACAGCCAATGTCAAAGCAGTAAAATGTAACTGCATATAACATATAATGTAAGGAAATTATCTTGTTACTAATAAAAATTGTGGTTTAATATGGCAATATAAAGGTTTTAATTCACTTACAATTTTATGGTTCTCATGAACTCATTAAAAGGACGCAAGTGTTCAGTCTCTCCACTTCACAGAACCTGAAGTCATTTGATGAGCCAGCAGTTTTCCAATCAATGCTTTTAATAGTTTCATGTAATAAATTAATCACACAGTTAGTCCATCACGGTGCCTTATATGGTAAAAATTGCACACTGGCTTGAGAGAGGCAGTTGTCATCAGTACAAGCCTGAAATGCTTTGGCTGTCTTTTTATTTTTCTAAAGTAAATTTATGTAGTTCATTATTAAAAGTGTAGGCAAAAAAGTCTTGCATTGTATTTTATTGCAATGAAATATTTCAAATGCTTCCCTTTTTCTGTCTAGAAAAGTGTTTATATTTTTTTTTTCTTTGCTTAAGCTGATTAATTCAGTTTAAAATGAAATGGAAATATAAAGATACATTTACTTGACTCTCAGACTATGAACTTTCATCCAGCATCATTGTGGACGTGTATCAGCCTCACTTTTCACACTGTGTCAGATCAATGCGGTTCTTCTGCTTCTATACAAAGTGAAGTTGTTTCCAGCCTTTTTGTACCAACAAAAAAAAAGCTACCCAAAACCTTTTGCAGACTGTCACTCATAAATGTACACACAAATGTGCAAATCTGTGGTTTCACACGTGAGAGAACAGCAAAAATGTCATAATATATATCATTTTAATTTCAATTTCCATTAGTAGGTTAGAGATTTTATGTTTCCAAATACACACCAAACTCAGAATACCCTTTTATGTTTCAGTGACATGGACTAAGCAGTAAAATTGACTTATATGGTGCAATAAGTAAGAGTTTACTTACTCAATAAGTAAGAGTTTACTTACTCTTACTTATTGCACCATAAGGTATTTTCAAAAGGTATTTTTTATAATCCAACAAAGATTCTCAGAAGTGAGCCCGCTGTAACATATATGCTGTTTTTTCCCCCTCTAAGAAACCCTGTAGTCCAAAGTGTAATAACAGCAAAGGAAAACTTTAACTTTTGAGATAACATTACATACCTGTATCAATCCAAGCATGTGCTCCCCTTTCATGTTTGTCTTCAAGGTATTTCTGGATGATGATCCATGTATTTGCTCCCAGCAGGACTTAGGCAGAAAGCACATCTGAAAAAAAAACATTGATTTGCAGGCATTGCTCTTCCTCCGTTCACTCCTCTTTTTTTCACCCTCTAGCTTCCTGAGCTACTGTGGGGATTTCCCTATCCTGCTCCTTAGAGAGACCTGGCTGAATGAAAAACCATAGACAAGCCTTGGGCTTGTGTTGTCCCTGTTGTCCTCTGTCTCCGTCGTTCACTGTACATCATTCTAAAAGATGGAGCAAACAGGATGAATACAAGTCGTACATCTGCCTGGAACAGAAATCTGACTTTTTGGGATGAAAAACAAACTGGAGCCTGCAGCGTAGAAAAGCCTGAGAATGAAACATGATGACATTATGATCAGAATGACAGCGAGGTCATTACGACTCAAAACGGTTGAACTTAGACTTTAATATTGATTTCAGAAATTGTGATTTTTAGCCTAATATGCCTCAAACAAAATTCACATGACAATTAATCCAGGATTTATATTTGGCATTATTCAGAGTAGTGGCTAAAATTGCTTAGATCCAAGCTTGTTCTCGTTAGATCAGAAGTGCCTCAGTCCAGTCGCAGCAAGCTACTATGCTGCAACCCTTATTCAACAACCCAAAATCAGAACAACTTCTTACTGTACCTTGACTTTGGGCCCCACAAGGAGCAGTGAGTCCTCACAATGTAGTTATTTGTTGGAAAAATGGTGAGAAATGCTAAAATGCACGCACATACAAACACATTGAACTTTGTAATTGTGATGCGAGAAACACAAATAATCACTCTTTAAAAGATTTTTATATAATGTCCCTTTTGAAATGAAGAAATTCTAACAATTGTCAATTCAACCTGGAAAGACTCACACACAGTGAAAGAGAGAGATATTAGAAAGTTTAACTGACAAATGGAAGTCTTTGGCGCTTGGACCCAGGAGGAAGACGGACGCTGGCAAGCGCTGTCTGAGAGAATGAGCTGCTGTGTATGAAGGTTAAAGCATCTTCCCCCCTTGAGGCTTTGACGCTGGTGGAGCGGATGGAGCTGACTGAACAGATATTGAAGAAGTCTCCAGCTGAAGGCTGAGGAGGGTTGGAGTTCGGCCAAGGAGCGTAAGCAGACGAACAGCTGGAACTTATCAAGGGAATGACGCTTGATGATTGGAGGAGGAGAACTTCCCCGATATGTTGGAATCGAGACGCATGATGACATGTTTGGCTGAGCGGGTGAGATGAATAGAGTTCTCCAGTTTGAATTTATGCCTGGGCTTCATGTTTCAAAAATGTCAAAGCAAAATTTACGGCGTTTTTTTTTTTTTTTTGCGACCTCCTTAGTCTTTCTATTCTTACTCGATCAAAAGATGCTGCTTTGTTGAACAAGCAAAGAACAACTACAAACAGCCATTAAACATGGGAAGGAAATGGTGAAAACACACATGGCTCAGTGAGAAACAGAATAAACGGCCGAAGCACAAAGGCTGCCTGATGGAGCGCTTCTGGTAGTCAATTGGTGTATTTAGTGAAAGGATAATGAGCAAAGGAGAAGCAGTCGAAGGGCCTGCAAAGGACAGGTGATGAAGCAGGTGGAAAATTGGAACAGATGGGAATGAAATTACAAGAGTGCTACTTCCAGGAAAAGGAATAATCAAGCAGACTAAATAAGATATAGATAAAACGTAACACTGCAAAGTGAATACTATTGAAAGCATTAACTGCATCTGTTCAATCTAATCCTGTCTTAAGGATTAAGTCTTCTTTTAATTTCCCTCTATGGATTTGTTGCAGATGCTAATGTCAGAAAATCTCACTTCCGTTTCCAGCTGTTTGGACTTTAACAGAAGTTTTTCTTTGGTTAATGTCAACCTGTTGAACACGACAGCAACAGTTTCCCTTACCTGTTTGAAGCCTTTTGTGCTGTCACCCGTTCGGTCGACACAAAGAATTTATTCAACTTGAAGGCAAAAAAAATGCGAAATTAGTTTTTTTTTTTTTTTTTTCTTCGGCAGCTTTGTGTCTTTTCTCTCCCGCTTCCATCCTTTATTGTGGTGACCACCCTCAAACCCACTTTGTGTCTCCTCTTTCACTCAAATCTGAGCTTACTATATATATGGGTTTTTTTCTTGTCGCCAAAAGCCAGAAAATGTCTCTCATTTCTTCACTATTCTTTCTCTTCCTTCCTCTTAGCTCAACATCTCATCTGAGGTCTCATGTCATCCTCCTCCTGTGTGCCACCATCTAAATCATCGGTGGCCTGCAGATTAGATTTCCTACCTGCTGGAATGCCGTGAATGTCAGAGGGGAGCATTTAGATGAATTGTGCATCACTGGTACACACGACTGCACAAACTCTTTACAAAGCACCCATGCATGTAAAAGCATTCATACATGCACCAAACCAGTCACTTTTTTTTGTTGTTGCTGATATCCCGTGTCAGAGTTGTCTATCATGTTCTAATTAAACCATACCGCCTTTGACCAAATTGTTAAGGTACTTAACACTACTTTTTTTGTTTTTTGTTTTTTTTTTGTACGCAGACACACGCACATTCCCATACACAGGAACACCTAATGTCTTTGCAGGTTATCTGCAGATATAAAATATTTCAACACCCCGACTGGCTAACTTTTTACACTTCACCAAACAACTAAAACTTCTTGAGCAGCCTTTAAAACTTTGGCTTCATTCCTGAAAAATAGACTGCTGACCCCCTTCCCTTGTTCCTTATTGTTCATTTGTCTCTAATATTGAAGCAGAACTGGAGAGCGTATCTCTCACACATTAGAATCAATCATAATGATGAAACCCGGCTGTAACACCTCCATCATTGTGACTCGTGTCATTGAACAAAGCGGGCATGAATATGAATTTTGTACATCCTTTCATCTTGTCTTGTACCCTCCCTGACATCACTTTCTTTTCTCGTGTCAAGGAGCGATGGACAACGGCCCACCATCGTATCAGGCAACTCAGCATTTGTCTGGAGCTGAAATTCACGTCTTTGCAGATTCTTAAAGTAAATTCAGTTAATTTGACACAAGTTTTGTCAATCATTAGATAATATTTTGGTTCCTTATAGTAGATATAATCTCCCAAATGCATGAAGCAGTATGTGTGGAGTTTCTGTGGGCACAGTAGCCATACCGCTCTGTTGACTGAAGGCCATATTTACTGGCAGGAGTGAATAAAGTCCCATTTTTACACAAGCTAAGAAAAAACATTATTTGTGTTATCTCTTTCATAGTGTAAAATAGAATTGAAAATGACACAGCTAAAACCAAATCTCCACAGGGGTAGTGTTAGCATAGCGACAAAATTAGCCACTAGCAATAGGGTTATAAGAGGAGTACCAGTGCTTGTTTCCTAATCTGTGACTGGGCGAGGAGTTCATCCTTGCAAACCAGTATTGCATTGTAAATTCTGCTGAATATTGGACATGATATTTTTCCATACTCTGTAGAAGCCTAGAAAGTGGTGGGCTTGAATCAAAGTCTTGCTTTAAGAATGGTCCATGTCTCAGACTTGTAGAGGATGAAATATGACATCAGGATGGGAACGAGCTTTGGTCTTTCCTTTCAGACACAGAATCAAAGAATGCCTAAGCGAAAAACCCATTTCATCTCACCTGCTAGAACTACTTTTCTCATGGTTACTAGTGAGCTGAGGTATTAAAACTTCAGTCTCAATGCTCTCTAGACTCGTACTGTTGGTACACACAACAGTACGACACACAACAGGAAAAGGAACAAAATTCCTCATTTGTTCTAAGGAACTTTTCCCCGACCCCCTCAGATCTTGACGCCATAAGGCTTGGCTGAGTGGGTGATATCATTCTTTATCTATTACATTTACATAGTCAGTTATAATTACTCATCCGCACACATAAAATCAACCACAAGCTACAGTTTGTATGATGACTTTCCTCCAGCAATTGTTTATACTGTATGATAGTGTTCTCGGTGTGCAGAGTCTGTTAGGATACAGCAGTAGCACTTTTCTGTAAATCTACACATAGATAACATGTGTGAAAATGGCATGTCATGCATGTCAGTGCGTGTAATACACTGTTTTAAATCCGGATTTCCCCAACAGGAAATGTTGTCCTACTACATCTCTTCATGTACGTCTCATCTGTGTTACAAAGTAGCAAAGAGAGCTAGCCACGTTAGTATCTCAGGTGATAGATTGGAAAAGTTTTAATCATATACTCTGTGCTGTTGCCTGGCAACAGGCCCTCCTTTCACTGAGCTTGTCTGTTGGCTGAGGAGAAGGAAAGATGAGAGGAAGATGAGCCAAATGCTCTGTGGAGATGATGGAGAGATCGAACCGAACAGTGTGACATGCCTAACGGAACGGGCGCAATTAAATATTGAAGAGGGCAAACAATCATAAGATATTCAATTCAAATAAAACAACAACAATTCTGACAAACGCTATTTTTTGTTCATAGTTTTTTATTATTTTTTGTTCCACAAGAATTGCAAATTTGTTTGACTCCACAAGACATTACAGATTTTTTTATTTTTTTATTTTATTTCTTGAGCTGTAAAAGAAAGGACACGTCCACAGTCATCACTTCACCTTTAAGAGCTGAGCTCTAAATATGCAAAGCAGCAGCAGCACAAGCCACATTAATATGCGTGGTCCCGGCAACACATTGCTGAGCAGATTTCTTTCTGTCTATATAAGTGATAATGTAAGCAGTTAACTGTGCAGCATGTGAATACACACTTGCGCAGTCTAGCTAAGCATTTCCTTCATCTGTCTTTGAAACCACAAATAATGTCAGTTCTGTCAAACATTACGCTGAGATTTACTCTATGTAATTTATCTGGAGCTATTTGTGGCTTTAATTAAGTGCATTAATTACTTGTTATTATATGTGTCTTACTCTTTGCCAAAGTGGAGCAGCTGCCTCATTAATCATTGCCACTCGGGCCATGACTGGAACAACAGCTGGGGAAGAGAGCATGCAAAGACATCATCTTTGAGAGGATTTCGAGGCGGTAACTTCATTTCTTGCTTGGTCAGTGGATCAGGATAACAGTCACTTCTCCTGCCGCAGGATTTTCCTCCGCAATGAGATGAGACAGATTCTGAGGCAGGTATTTTGAGCTTGCTGCTTTTAATAAAATAGTGAGTCACTTTTGCTCCTAACTACAGAGTATCTCTATAATGGTTTTGAAAGATATTTTTTTTGTGTGTGCATCTGTTTCTGACCAGTATCCAGATCAGGTCAGAAGTTTGCATAAAAGTCCGACATGTATGGGTGATTTATGTGTTTACCCGTAAATGTTGGACTTTTACTGATGTATTTAAGCCTTTTTTTTGTTGTTTATGGTTAAAAAAAATAATCTGAAATTTTGGATTTCCTCCAATCTACAACAAAGCATAAACATACACCTACATTATTATTTGACATCTGTCCCTTACCAAATTTCACCCCAGCAAATTGCAATTCTTGACAATCAACAAGGTCCCAGTATAATTCTGACTGCCTGTTAGTCTAATTTCTTATTTAAAATGTTAGAGCTTTGCCACATAGCACCCATAAACTTCAAGACACTGTAAATTTAGTGAGCACATGGACGGAAACCAGCTGTTTAACGTGTATGAAGTGGAATATACTGGAAAACCACCATCACTGTCCACAATTTAGTGAACAGGATCACTGACTTTGAGGTTTGACAATCCCTTGTTACAAAACGACCTCCAAACAAGCTCAGTTGAAATTTAAAAATGTCTTCCAGGGCAGGTCTTATGTCTTATGGTCAGCCAACACAAACTCTGAGCTATTTAGTCACAATGATAAATCCACAGCTTGCAGACAAGTACAAATTTTTGAACAACTGTAAAGTAACTAAATCTTGTAGAAGGTTTGTTTCACTGCCAGTGGTATTGGCCCCATGCTGATTATAGTATTTTCCAAAGTCAACAGCTGTGTAGTTAAAACTTGGACAAAAATGCATGTTGCCATAGAGAAATTATACAAAACATTAATCAAGACAATTTTTTGGAGTTCTTTATCAGAACAAGTCGACCAAGTCCACTCCATTATTCTAATATACAGATCTGGATAAAAAGCACTGAACCCCATTGAAAACCTCCTGGTTATTCCACTAAATATTAATTTCTGAACTGTTCCTGAGGTAAAATATTAGTATTGTTGTTTCTAAATGAATATGAACTTGTTTTCTTTGAGTTCTGGAAGCACTGCGTCTTTTTTGCCATTTTGACCAGTTCTCATTTTCTGCAAATATACACAAAATTTTTGCTTGGCATTTCGAAGACACATTGTCAGTAGTTCATAGAATCTTGCTGATAACTACAGAAAGTGCATGATTTTTTTGCAACTCGCCAAAGGTTAGTTCACCAATTTTTAGTGGATGTACTATATGTATATATTTACCTGTTTTTATTTTTTTGACCCTATGTGTTTTTTAAACACAAATATTGTTTATTGGACATGTCCTCCACAGTAAAGAAAATCTGACCAGTGTATTGCTCTACACAGAGGATTTGGACCACTTTACCTGCTTAGGCAACATTTTAGAAAGTTAAAAACTATTTATTCAATGAAATAAATAAAATTACTGTCACACATGAAACCATGTACTCTGATTGCCTACTGACACTATAAAAATTTCCCCTTTACCATTACCATTGTACATGACTACCTGAATGTATTGACATCAAATTTCCTGTTGGTATTCATAATCCTTTACATTTGAAGCTTTACATTTTTTATCTTTAAATTAAGTCCTTGAGCTTCCTTTGCTGTATTAATCATGAGAGCAATATGTACAAGATGAAAAACAAACTTAAACTACGCTGACATTTGATACCCTCTCTGTTGATTGATAAGGCGACACTTATAAGATATTTCACATAGATTTTTCTTAAACATTTCAGCCCGTATGTGCAGAGCTTCTCCGTATGTAGTTTTCTCAGAGTTTTGTGATGCTAAGCAGCTGCTTGAGGCAAAGTTATCTTTTTATATTCATAGTATGTACACAGACGATTTATCGTCTTGACTTAATCAAAATTTTGTATTTTTTTTTCTAAGTCGAGTACATCTCTAGAATAGAGTAGCAAACAAATGAACATGAGTCTACTCTTACTTGCTAAATGTTGCCAATTAATTGGTCAAGCATTAATAAGCAACATTTTTGAGGCGGTTCTCTTTTTTTGTTTTTTTTAAAGTAATTCTCGAAACTGTGACTCCCAGTTTCGAGAAGCCACTGGTCTGAATTATGGCTGTGCTTTTGAAGAGTTTCTCACTGAGTTTAAGTTGGTGGTCAGATGCCATCCTAGTTTGATGAAGCGGCGCACTCAGATGTTCCTGGGAGCAATGAATGTATGGTACAGAGCAGAGGCAATGTGTAAAAAAATTCATTACAACTATTATTAAGCAGAGTAGTGCGAAGCTGGAAATGCTTTGTGGTCAGTAAATGTTCAGATTGGAACAAAAAGAAACATAACTGAGCTTGAATCCTCTAATGGGTCTTCTACAGCAAGCTAGCACTCTTTGTTATTCAGGACTTGTGATTCTACCCACTTGCATCGTGTCAGTGAGCTCAGAGGCAATCCTAATGAGGATGTGGCAGTTCTCGAGATCATTCATTTTCCGTCAACCGTTGCTACCACCAAGGAAATCCATGCTGACATCTTCACTTTGCGTGAAAAAGACTTAACAGGCAAGATAATTACTGCTAGTAAGATGGCGTCCAAATGAATCATTTATAAATTTGCCAAGAATCTTAAGTAGAGTAGTTCGGTACTGTGGAGAAAGACTCAAGGCAAACAAAAACAAAAGAGTACAAGTTGTTGTAGGACAGTCTAACAATCATTCGGTTGAAGAATGATTGTTAGAGCTTCCTGAGGAAGCTCTGCAATAGTGCAATAGTGCAGAGCTTCCTCAGGAATGCTAACACACATGACAATGTCATGAAGAGAGCAGCAAACAAGCCACCGGTCTCCAAGAAAATCATCAAGAACAGATTGACGTTCTGCCATAATTACCAGGATTAGGCTGCAGAGAACTTGGTTTAGTTCAATTTTTTTCATCATAGCACCCTTCAGTTTGGGAAATCTGTATCATGCCAACAATAAAACATCCAAAGACGACCAAAGTTTGGGGCTGCCTCTTGTCCAAGGGAGAGGGATCACTTAGTTTTCTCAAGAAACCCTGGGATGAATTAAGAATGTGGTCCAATCATCCTACAGGAGAAATCCCACCCAAAGATTCCAAAGCAGGAATCTGCTTTGTGTGGATGAGGGATAAAAGCACAGCATTATTTTGGATTTCTTTGCCACCAAATTTCCTGTGCAGTTTTTAAAAGATTTTTTAAAATTGCAATTATTATTGACAAGGAAACATCATAATTCCAACACAGTAACTAAAGTATGTGTGAAGTAAAATTGCTGTCGTCAGTCTTGGTCATGTGACACAAACTGCATTTACAGTAAAGGGTCTTTCAGTTGCTTTTAAAGAGCACTAATGGAATCTACTGCAAATAGTGAATTCCAAGGTCTTTATCTAAGACCTCGAATTCTGTTACAAAAAGTCTATCCCTACAAGATATTCAGCAAAAGTGTGAGATTTTCAGCAACCTTTGAACTAAGTAATCTGAGAGTCCAACAGGAAGAATAAGGCTCCAGAAGGTCTCAGATGTTCTGGGAGCTTGACCTTTCAAAGCTAAAATTGAAAAATGAATTTTAAAATTTTACAGGCATCTAGTTCAAAATAGATAAATAAATAAATTGGGCTCATTAATGCACTTTTTTCTGCACCAGTTGAAATTCTTGCTGCTGCATTTTGCACAATCGAACATTGATCTGAAAGCTATGTCTAAAAATGGTTAAATAAAATCTCTTAAATTTAGATGGATCGAAACAAAAGCACACCGAATTAAAAAAAATGGAATATGCTGTTTAGAAAGATGTTCAAGTGACATTGAGCCTAAACATTTATGATTTAAAGGAGCAGAGTAACCTACAATACTTAGATATCGCCCATTAGCAGGAGTCGTTATCTGCATTTAACTGAAGAAAATTGAGTTTCAAGCATTGTGATCTGTCCTGCAGTTGATTAAAATGGACAACTTCTAAGATTTTGAAGTCAAAAAAGAAAAGTGCAGCTCAATTTTTCAGTACAGAAAGGACATGTCGTTGTTTAGTGACCTTCAACGCACAACAAAACTCCTAACAAAATGTTTGAGTCACAAACGAGTCTCCGAAACCATTGCCTATATTATTTATGGGCCATCAAACAATCCGGCTTCAGTCTTTTAACCCTGCATTCCTTGAAGTACTGCACAGAAAAGACATCAGATGACTCACAACTGATAAGGTAAACCTTTTATCCGGCACATTCTGTACACGCATCCCTCACACGGAAGTGGAGGGGTGGAGACAAAATGAAAGGATGTGGGAAAAGGGCAATAGATGGAAGTGCAGATGCAGCACCCAGGCAGTGACGCTCTCATTTCTTCTCCCCCCGGTCTGTTTGATTACAGTAGTGTCAGCTCTGAGCCCTCTTAATTGTTTTCAAGATAAACATGTCTCCCACTGACGATGTGTGTGTGTGTGTTGGGGAACAGAGGGAGAATCAATCACAGGACAGCCCTGATCCCACCGTCTCAGACAAAAGGATGCTGTGAGACGCACAAACATGAGCTTAGCTTTACTGATTTTCAAAATCATATCATTCTTCTCTTATTCTTTTTCACCCTCACACGTGTTATCATACTCAAACTTATCCCCATTATTTAGCACTTACATGATGTTTGTAAAAAGCTTGAATTAATCTCCTGTGGGGGAAACAAGCCCGCACGTACGCCCAAACACACGCTCCAGCATCTTGTGGCTTCTGTCATTTTGAGACACAGCAGAAACGTGCAAATATTCGCTCATCTCTTGTGTGTCTGTTAATGTGTGTGTTGTGTGATGAGTCAAATGTCAAATATGTGCTGTTACAAAAAAAAAAAAAAAAAAATGTAATGAAGGTGGCTCTGCCAGCAGTAAAGAGGATTCAGTGCAGGGTGGAGGCGCAGATTCAATTAGCTCCGTGGGAGCCATGAAATGGTGATAATGCAGGCGGGTAATGTCAACTGGCATCAAATCTGTCTTTTTTTTTTTTTTTTTTGTCTTCAAACAGATTTCCTCTCCTCCTCCTCGTCTCGTTTTCTTTGCACCATGCCAGCTCTGTCCTTTATGTATTATGCTACTGAGGGTCACCAAGGTGTAAAACGCTACTAGCAGGACACGCAGCCCCTGGCATTCATCAGTGTAATTAGTGCTCAGCGTGTGACCTCGCTTCTTAAAAGGTAACTGTAACAGCAGTCATTGTCTTTACATAATGTCTTCCACTGGCTCCCTGCACTCCCGCTCTTTTTTTTTTGGTATGTGTGTGAGAGGTAAAAGACGAGGAGGACGCCAGAGTGCTGGCAGTAGAGCTTGTGTAAAGTTAATGGAGCAAGAAGGTGGCGAGAACACTACGGTATTGGAACATTTTTTTCATTTGTCATTTTGCATGAGTGCAGCAGTAATTAGTGCCACTGGGGGCTCATTCTTGTGTTTGGGAAAGTGTTGTCAACAGGAAAGCGGTTTTGAAAAATAAATAAATAAAAAAGCAGAGGTACTACATCACTTTGTCCGCTCAACATGAAGTTTTCTTTCAGCGTGGGTAACTGATGAGTGTAGGTCTTAGTTTTTATGATTTAACGGCTTTGGACAAGCTCATCTAATTGTACCTTGAAAGCTAAATATGGTTCAAACTTCAGATTGGATTTGACTGCCTCATAAAAGGACAACGTTTCAGGGCTAAACAGTTACTTTTCTGTTCTGACGTTGCACACCCTATACCTTGTAATCTGTTTTTGCAAATGTGTTTCTTCCGAGTCTACATACATAGAACAGAAAGAACAAACATTCCTCTACAAAAAAATAAGCCATGATTTTGCTCCATCTAATAGGAATGAGCTCAACTTTGCTCTGATTTCCAAATTAAATCTAATGAAACATAATCCAGAGACTCAAACTAATTTATAAAATTGAATGTGGCTTAGTCTGCTATGATGCTGTTTCCTGTCTTTCTATTTATGTTGGTGTCTTAAAAAAACCCACCAGTTTAGTGGGTCTATGCAAAAATATATCATTCAGTTTCTTTCAATCACAGGAAAATTGTGTATGTAGACTTTATGCACTATTTTGTACTGTATATTTCATGTATAATGAAATCAACGGTGTTGTGTTCTCCTGTGTCAAAATGGGGTAGGTTACTTTTGGTGTGATGTCACCGTCTCATTTTGGATATTTTTTATAGTTAATGATCAGCTGGCGAGTAAAGATCAAGTCTATCGAACTGCCCTGAGGGATCAAATAGTGTGATCTGTTGGCCTAGTTTTTATTAATCAAAAACTAGGCCAACAGTTGGAGTTGCTTGTAGCATTCGACATGCTGAGGCGAGTGAATCTTTATCAGCACAGACAAAACTGCTTTCAGGGGAGGTCGAGAATTTGGGTAGTATAGCAGATGGCCATAGACCTGGAGCTTCTGGGTCCGGATCCCATTTTAGCCCATGCCCACACAGTCATAAAGCGGGAATGGCTGCTGTGCTGTTCTACATGTGGTCTGAGTCCTTCTACATAGCACAGCATTATCCGTCATAAATATTTTATGTCAGATTTGTGATGCCTATCCTGCCTCATTTTTTGACATTACCAAAAAAGTCTGACAACATGACTTAACTGGTGTTCAAATAGTACATGCTGCAGTATCTGATGTAGAGGAAGGTAATGTTGGAGGATCATTCCCCTCAGAGCAGAGCAGATCCTTTCATTATTTAAACAAAAGGTTGATACACAATAGTGTGATGGGATTTTGAGAATTACACCACTTTAGATATTCTCCTCATCTCCTCTATTCAACACATTTCACAGGAGTTTGCTTAGTTATACAATGCTTTATTTGTTTTCTTGATCTCCTATTCCAGGCCGCCTCTGTAAACCAGGCGCCTGTTACTTGGCTGAAGAGACGGTAAGACTCCCAGCTTTTCTGTGAACGACCGCGGCTTGTTGACTTCAAGGACTGCATTGAAGTGTGTTTTCTAAAACCCAGAATGCCAAGTCCATTAAACTAGGAAGACTTCATTTGTCACAGTTTCTGCTGGTGTTGTTGTAATGAGCAGGTATGCGGGTGATGAATGGCCTGACCTTTTACTCCACTTTATAATCAAGTGTTCCTGGTATAGTCCTATGATTAATTTGTGGATGTCTTGCATGCAGAAACAGACCAGGGAGCTGTAACCCTAATCCTTCCTGAACACGAGGTTGTTTTTGTGTCTCTCAGAGAAATTTTCTGATGTCCTGCAGCAACTTTTACCTAAGTTCTAACCGAGGTACTGAAACTTTTCCATTGAAGCTTTACACAAAGGTCTCACACAGGAGGAGCTGTGCAGGAGAAAGGCGCTCCTATTGGATGAGAGAAGGTGCAGCATTGCAACCTGAATGGTACATTTTTATACTCAGCTGCTGTGCGCTTCGGTTTAGTGAATTATTCATCAGCGGTTATCTCACAAGTGTGTGATAAACAAGTTTCAAAGTAGAAGTAGGCGTACATCTTCAGTACCCTTGTTCAATGCGAGTCTTATTTGTTATCAAAAGAGGGTGACAGTC
The DNA here is from genome assembly GCA_903067095.1 of Girardinus metallicus. NCBI lineage: Eukaryota > Metazoa > Chordata > Actinopteri > Cyprinodontiformes > Poeciliidae > Girardinus > Girardinus metallicus. Next base: position 26,835 of record CAEGAE010092479.1, on the reverse strand, counting down.
AACCCACAGTGCCTTCTAGTGGCAAACGTTTGAAAAACAAAACTCTATGAAGTAGAAATGCAGAGGTTTTAGGAAATGTAACCCGCTGGGTTACATGTACCCATAAGTTTAACAATTACTATTATTTAATTCCTGTATATTTTTGAAGAACTACAAAGATATATATAAAAAAAAAGTATAAAAAAGAGTGTAAACAAAAATCCTGCTCTTGGGTCAAATATGTATGTTCTTAAATAAAGATTTTAATAACTTTCCATATAAACTGAGTAATAATGTATAAGCACACAAAAAAATATGTAGAACAAAACAGCACCTCAGAACATCAAAAACATGAGGTTTTATATCAGGTAGAGATATAAAAACCCTGCAACCCAATAATTCTGTCCATTTTCAACCCCTGCAGCATAGAACTAGAGCACACGGATGTTTATACAGGAATGGACCTTAACTCTATTCATATAGAACATATATAATTGAGTGATAATAACTATATAGGTTTAAAAAAAAAATTAATTTAATATTTAATATCACTGTACATAAATGTCCATATCAAGATAGCAAATCTCTGTTCTATGTTAAAAATCCAAAACTACTCTGAAATAGGGCGCAAAACATAAATCATACACCATTAAAAGAGTTGCTTTTATTGACAGTAATCAGACACAATATGGGCAGAGAAAGGCAATGGACATTCAACAAAGGTCGTAAAATTCTGAAACAAATCTGGCGTTTTTGTAGTTTTTTAGACGTATACAGTTCCTGCTATACTACTAACTTCTACACAGAGCAACACCCCATATAAAATAGTTGTACTATTTTATTCAAAGGTGTTTTACCCTACCAGGTACTTTGTGTGTCAAGAAAATGTAGTTACAGTAACAAAGGACATGCTTAATGCTTGACCCTTTCTCTTTTTAACACCTCCTGCATTCTAAGGTTGTATTTTTGAACTGTAGTTGACAATTATTGACTAAAATCTCTCTGATTAATGTTTCTCACAAATTGCATTGACCTATTATTTGTGTTACAATGAAGTACCAATTTGTTTAAGAGCAGCTTGGCAAGCCGCATTGTTTAGTTACAAAGCACCACCTGGGAAAACCAGATCAATGGAGGCCCACAATCCGCACAAACAATGAGGAGAAACTGTCATTGACTGTTCTCCCATTGAACACCTCCCCCATTGCTGCCAGAATAGGAATTGGTTACACCTTGTGTTTTAGAAACAAACATTAAAATCCTTTTGTGCCTCACAAAATTGACTTTTTTTTTTTAATTATTATAATGTCCTAAAATTGAACTACATTGTAGGCACAAATCGACATTCAAAAAATTCAAAACTGTTGTCTAAATTATATGCTGATGCATACATGCTCATTTAAATTATGTGCTGTTGTTATTGTGCTGTCACTGTAAGACAAGCTTGTGACAGACAAAAGTAAAAATAATGACTAAGTTTACGAATTATCGTTTTTTGTTTGTTTGTTTTTTTTCTTTCAGGACATTAATGTTTACATTAAGCTGTTTCTCATATCCACTGTGCATGCTTACCGCTCTTTAGTAATTTGCTCCATGTCAGCATTTCTTCATCACTAGTCCAGGTTATATAAAGATAAGGAGAGGATGCCTTGACGACTGATTATCATGATTAATTTTAGGCATTATTAAATTGACTGGTGACATGAAATTTTTCTGGCTATTTTCTTGTGTAAAATTTGCATGAGATTTCAGACAGAGAAGTGTTGCTCTGTTTTGTGTAAAAGTAAATAACAGTAAAGTTTACAGTATGCCTTTGATTGAGTTCAAAACATTCAAGATAGAAATTACAGCCATGGATTTTATTTATGGCAAATTTTACATGCACATAAATGGCAACAAAAGTGATTTTAGGTGGGATAAAAGTTTAAAAACATTAAGCATGAAAGAGAACATTTAATAACTGCGTAGAAATAGTTGACACTGGTTTGAATTGATGAAATGCTTTGTTGCAAAATTTAAGACGCTTGGATTCTAAAACCTGATGAGTGTCAATAATCATAACATATTAAGAAAAATAATTAAACATGAAAGGAAGGAAAGAAAAAGCACTTTTTGCTGTATATACCTTACATATGTTTTATATTTTACAGCGGTTTGTAACTTTGCGTAAATGAACTTCCCCTACTTAGTAAAACTTGCTTAAATAATATAAATCCAACAAAAAATAAATAAATTAAACCACAGCTATGAGTATCTTAGTACTGGGTTAATTGCTAATTGCTAAAACCAAAAACATCTATAAACATTACTTTTTAAAAACAACCCTATGTTAAGGCTGGCATACAAAGTCCAGGTAACGTTGCAGGACTGCTGCCTTTGTTCAGCTTTGTTCCTCTATAATTTTGTCAATCCAAATGATCGAGCTGAGGAGCAACAAAACAGACAAGAGTAAGTGCCATTTTCGATCGTGCACAAGCAGGAAACCTGAGGAATCAGCTTGTGTACAAGCTGACTCTTCACTGTCGTCATGGGAATAAAATCACCTCACTGCAGCACAAAAAAAAAAAAGGCTCTTACAGAGATGACCCATGACAGAGAACCTGTCCAAGTGATGACGCTTCAATAGTTAGAATGGGAATCAGCATGACAGGACGGAGTCACTGCATCTCTTTGAGTTTGAACATGTATTCGTCTTCATGTTGACACAGTGCTGAAGTTCATGTCTGTCTAACCTGCTCTGTTTTATCGCATTTGCCTTTCCCTGGCAAAATCTTGTGAGTACAGTTTAGACTCAAGCTGTGGAGACATTGTACCAGGAGGGAAGAAAGTGGTAAGAAAAAATGTGCTGACAGGACTGAGCATGATGAAACTGACAAAATGAAAATAGGACAAAGGGAGATGTACACAAAGCTTATATTCTTTCCCAATCAGAGACAAAAAGAGCTGACTGAAAAACTATTTTTGGGCTCTTCGTGTACAGAGAGAGAGAGAAAAAAATCATTTGCATTTCATTTCAATAATATCTTGAAAGCTTTTCCCATACTAAGATATGCTTAGACACTCATAAATAATTAAATCTTTACTCTAATGACTTCAAATACTTCAAATAGCATTCTTTTTTTGTACTTGCTTTAAGAATAATTGGAATAGAGTCCGACTGCATTTTATAGTGTTTTTTTTTTTCTCACCGGTTTTTAGGGCAGCCTGGGGCGAATTTTAAGAGAGTTGCTAAATATCTCCCAACATCAAAACATATCTTTTAAAACAACAAAAGATGATGATTATCATGGGAAGAGAACTGAGAAATTATACAACAGTGCAACTGCTTTTCTTTTTTTTTTGTTTGCTTTTTCCAAATGCATCTATTCCACCTCTGTATTATTTATCTTTTGGTGTATGTCCTTCACAGCTCCCTCACAAAAAGATATAGGATCACAATGGATAATTACAAAAAAAAAAAAAAAAAAAAACATTTCTGCCCTTACCATTTTTTCCATTTTATCTCATGGCAAGCTGAAACTTTAATGTATTTTACCAGGATTTGATGTAGTAGGTTAGAGTGTATTTCTGAAGTGGAATGGAGATAATTCATGGCTTTCAGTATTTTCTTCCAGGTATTGCCAAAAATGCCCAACTGGACTTAAGGCTGAACTTTGACTGCTCTGGTTAAAAGCTTTTTGTTACCCTGCTGGAACATGAAACTCCATTTGAGTGCCAAGTCTTTTGCTGACTCTGACAAGCCTTCCATATTATATGAAAACAGTGTTCTGAGACTTGCTAAGCATGAGATTGTGATTGTTCTTCACAGCTAACCTCAAAATTTGGCAAGTTTCTTGATCTTTATTGTCTTGTTTGTTCAATTTATTCTCTAACGGAGGTATGATGTCGTCACAAAAGAGACAGATTTACGTGAGTTTCGAAACACAAATAGACTCTAAAGAGTCAGTAAAAAAAACAGAAGCCACACTTTTTAGGTTATCTTTGCTTGTTTCATTTAGTCAATCACATAAAATAACAGTAAAATACATTGATATTTGTAGCTGGAACATTGAAAAAAATGTGAAAAAGTTGGAGGGTTGTGAATACTTTTGAAAGGCACACTACATGACTACCTGGCTTGCTTCTTAATGCCAGCAGAGAGGAGAAAACGGGGCTACTGACACATGCATGCTAATATCCAGGTAAATGTTTCTGCAAAGTCATGGCCAAGGCTGTAGCCTTAAGGGATGTCTTACATTATTTAACAGTAATGAGCCATGCAGCGAGCGCCAGGTCAGAAAGTGGTCATGGGATAAAAAAAGAAACAGAGAATATGAGGTGACTTCCTGCAACAAATGTATTGAAAATGTTTGACATATCATTACAAAAAATACAACCATATTGACCTGGTTTTTGGTACTTTATGAAAAATATATCAGCTGAATGAATCCAGTAAATTAAAATTTTGTTCTTGTAAAATATTATTAAAAAAGTCCTATGTTGTAAGTTTAACATGACATAATAGCCTGATATGTGTGAAAAAAAGCCTTGCATAATGATAATCTGGCAATTCTACTAAGAGAGAAGAAAGTAATAAGCAGCAGGTTTGTAAATGAGCAATTCAAAGTAGATGTGTGGAAGAAATCGAGATGATCGCAAACAACCTAGAAAACAGAAGCAATGAAGCATGGAAATGTTAGCATGCTAGTCCCAGCGTTTAGCTTAAAGCTATGTTATGCTCACTGTTAGCAGACGTAGTATGAAGGTCAACATGTTTCAAAATTGATGAACTTGAAAACTGGTTGCGAGCGATTGAATTATTGTATTTGTATGAATTAAATATTTACATTTTTGACCTTGTGCTTTTTTTTGTCTTTTTACCAACAGGAATTATAAATAAGCGGGGTATGTTTTTGTGAAACACTATCAGTTCAATTTTGCATTATGCTGTAATTGTGTGATCAGTTAATGGTGTCAAGAAAATGCATAATATGCATAAGTATTTTCCTCCCTTCCTTCCACCTCCAGTCCCCTGGCCCACTCTCCCTCCTCTGCTCTGCTCTGACCTTTCCACACATTGCTGGATTTTGATGCACACAAGTGCAAGAAGTGCTTCAAAAGTCACAAGTGCAAGCAGAGATTTATGCAATCGCAAGAGAAGCAGTAACAGATTGGGGAAGTTTGTTTTCAACTACTTGTGTTGAAAGTTTTAGAGACCACTGAACTTGATTTTGCGATCCAATCAATTTACTCTGGATTATAGTGGAAGTTTATCTTTTATTGAATTACTTGTGCACTAGTTCCACAAAAATTAGTTGATTTGAATTCAATCACAGTGAAATTCTACATAAATTGGTTTAAATGATGGGTACTACTCTTGTATAAAGTGTTGAAAAATGTTTTGCTTATAGCCACTACTAAACTTAACAACAGTGCAAATCCAAAAATTATTACCTCTCTACCAGGGTTGTTTTCTGGGTTACATTTCACCTCGATCCTGTTCTCTGGAGTAGAAACCAGAGCAGATCAAGAATAGAAAGACATGTTGCCAAGATAAGTTAGAGCTGCATCAGCAGGGTTCAGTTCCAATAACTTCCAATTATCATATGCAGTTGAACTGCATCACTTTGTAACAATGACAACCGTCTTGTCTCAATAACATGTTGAGTTTCAGTTTTATTTAGGCAAAAGTTGGTGTTTTTCTGCTTTCAGTGAACTATCCAGAGGGGGAAAAAAACAATAGTCCAGCACAGTCCATCTTGCTAAAAGTAACAGCTTGTCATATTTTTAATTTGATTTTTTCTTTTTTTTTTTTTTTCTTTTTTTTTACATAGAGTAAAAATAAACCAACAATATAATTAGTTAGCATTAGAGATGGCAGTTTTTGTAATGGATATTGTGACCTTCCAAGTTTCCTGGCCCTGGCCACACAATTAACAAGCCGACATAAGAGCGGTATTGATCTTATAGAAACTTTGTGTTTCAAAATGTCAAAGTTTTGTTTTAATTAATGTGACCTTAACAATCAACATGGTGCATTAATGGGCTTCTTTTTCTCCCTGCTTTAATGTTTGAGCCCAATCACTTAGTCTAAAGAAGAGTGGCACAGAGGAGTGACTAAACGTCTTTCAGAGTGGGGGGAAAAAAGTCTGCCTTTGATCTCTGTTTGCAGATAACCCCTGACCTGAACGCCTTATCTTATATCCCACGTCTGAAAAATCATTACTCATTGATCATTTATACAATGTTTATTTCATGTGGCCTAGATAAACATTAAACCGTTTGCAAAATTGTTAATCATGCCGAATCCCAGACACAAGTAATGCCTCTGTTACCGCTGCAGTGTGTTTGTGCAAACCCTTTGACTATCAGCAGCACAGAGATCTGTCACCGCACTTGGTTAAATAATGGACTGGGGGCGGGGGAATAAAACAAAGTGGAATTTGCATTACATGAGTCAAACATTAAAGATTCATATAGAGAAAGTTTTATGGACCCCACACATACAGCGGCTCTTGTAAAAGGGATTTGTTGAGGGTGAGACGGCAGAAGATGAGAGGGGTCTTGCATGCGCTTCTTTCCCTCGTAATGCATTTTCATAAAATTCTATTATGGCATCTTATTATCTTCCAAAAGTGCATTTGATGCACAAATGAGCATTTAAACACAAAGTGCCAGGGTTCAATTGCCCTTATCCTGTCGGCGATGGCGGGAAATTACCCTGCTGTACTGTACAAGCTCAACTGTCCCCAACATGCACTCACACACTCAAGCCTCTGAAATAAAGATGGACCCGAAGATTAAGCAGTTCATGTGTGGAAACATTTAAGCTTAAAATTGAATCCCTGGCTTTAAAATGGCTGTTAACCTGCAGGTCTTTCAGAAATGGCTTGAGTTGAGGATGACACTTATGGCTCTGATGGAAAAGAATTACACTGTGAGGTCCGTGCTAAATGAAGGTGATTTATTAGTTTTATTATGGTATTGTAATGCCTGTGAGAGGGCTGGTGTTTGCGCTGCAGATTGTGTTTTGTCACGACAAGTAAGAAGCATTTGTGCATTCACCTCTCCTGACAGATAGTAAATAACAGAGCTTCCTATTGAGACTACAAGGAAACCCTGAAGTACAATCCAACAGCAGTGAGTAGGTTGAATTTCCCAATTGGATAAATATACAAAACTGCCTTGGGCAATAGCAGGAAGAATAAATATAATAAATTAAGCAATAAAGGCTTATGTCAGTTACAAACAGGCTTTATAAACTATTTATACAACAGTCAAACCCAGCTGTGAGGAGGCATATTGTTTCGATCCAGATCAGCTGCGAAGTTTCTGCGTTAATGCCTGAAAACATTTTAGGTGCTAATTTAATAAAAAGTCCAATACGTCGTTTGAGACAGTGTGATGTAATACCTAAACACCCAACACTAGAACTAATCTAACTAATCCAGACTTGGAAAAAATCTAAATGTTTTCAAAATGTACAAATGGAACGGAAATGACACGGAGGGGGAAACGGAGGGGGCGGAGGAGGTAGAGGCAGGATTTGATCAATGACGACAATTCCAAAGGGAGCAGAGAGATAGAGAACGGGGAGTCCAAAGATACATCAAAGAAGGTTCTTTTAAGATGAAAAACTTTCCTCTCCAGAATTCTGACAAGTAAACAGAAGGGCAGTGTTGATCCTATATTAGCACGAGGACCATTACAGAGCGCCACGTTTGAGTCAGGAGGACAGTGGAGGGCACAGATAATCCTCTATTCTTGTTTTATGATGGCAAGAAACACAGCTGAAAAGTTAGTACTCTAGGCTTTGAGCACAGATAGCTATCAGTTTTTAAACTAGGTAATATAAATTTAAACTTAATAAACATATTTTCATGGCTTTAGTACACAATTTTTTATGTGAAGCTCTGTTGGGGGCTTTTGAATAACCGACATCAAACTCCTCTCAGATGTTTTTGAAATATACACTGCAGATTAACTGTTTGTAGAGGGTAAAGCTAAAAAAGGGGTGCAGTGACCATGGCTGTCCTCAAATAGCAACTGACAGCCTATTTTATAAGTTCAAAAATATCTTTATATCCATTACTATGCACAGTGGGAAATAGTCTTAGCATTACCGCTGAAGCTAACATCCACAGACTTTATCTATACACTTGAGGTACAACCACAGCCAAAGAACATAAATGGCACTCCTGGATAAGCTGCTTTGTGAATAACAGTTAGTATGTAACATTGAGCCTATTTCAGCTTCCTAAGCTGTATTTTTGTTTGAATATTTTATATACACTGCGCACATTTGCTTTGACCAAGCTAAAACTAGCAATTAGCTTTAACTTCTTGGAGCAACTCATCTGTATTTATACAATATAAAGTAACTAAAATGATTGTTTATCGATGGGAAGTTTTTACTGCCTGTAAGGTTTCAGTAGAACCTCTTGAAAAACATACATTTTATAATAAAAAAATAATAATAAAATACCCCCAGTAGTTCGAAACAGAGCTGTCAGTCTTTGTAAATTTTTTTGCATGCTTGTTATCAGATATTTCAGAGAAATTAAGTTTGACTTATTAAAACTTAAATACCCACCTAATACTTTAAGGATATCAACTTCTGAAAATAAAGTTTCCAGCGTCTCATCCCTGCAGTAAAATTGGTGCCTGGTGTATTCCGAGTACTTTTTGCGTCTGTGTTTCATGCCTCACCTTTTAGAAGCAGGTGTGTTTTAACAAGCTAATCACATTGTGTCCACCTGCTTTTAATTCAAGCGAGACATTTTTCAAAGACCTGTGGGCAGCTGGTGAAGGCCAAGGATTATACTAAACATCAGTAACACATGGTTGCCACAGAAAGGGTGCGCGCCGCCTCGCACACAACAGATGTGCGCAGCAACAGATGACGGGTCAGCTACCTTTTATGTGTTTGCGCCGCAGTGCATCACATTCAACGGTGCTGCGATGAGCAGAGCTGCTTCTTGAGGAATGCTTGTTACGTTTCTGTCAGTGAAGAGCCTTCCATCATCAGTATTTTGGTGCAAAGCTTGAAAAGAATCATGAGTGGGCTGAAAGAAAACAGCTAATAGGCTGAATGTTCTTTATTACTAGAAAAGTGAAAAAAAAAAGTCTTGAGTTTGCTGTTTATCTTTGAAGCTATTGCAGTCACATACAAAAAACATTCAGATTGGGGTATTTACATGCAGAACTTTCAGAAAGTATGCATACCCTTGATTTTTTTTTTCTTTTTTCCATTTTCTCATATTACAATCACAAATCTCATAGCATTTTATTGTTTTGTGAGAGAAACCTGCACAAAGTAGTGCAAGGCTGTGAAGCAGAAGAAAAGGACACATGGCTTTCAATTTATTTTTAAAGAACATGAGAGTCCGTTGCAGCATGAGTACAAGTTTTCTCAGATTTGTTATGCCTCACTTCCACTGAGAAATATGGTGTTATTCTGTGCAGTTCTGGATGCTATTTTTGAAGTGGGGCCCCATGCTGGGGCCCCTTCAGTTGCAGGTCCATAGGTAAAAGATATGGTATGGCGAGAGTAGAGCTACTGCCTTTACACCGTGCAGTCCATTGATTGGAGGAATCACGTTTAATGGCGCCACATTAGTGTTTGGGTTTAGCCTCACCTGAACAGAGAAAGTCCAACTTGTAGTGGAAACGCTCTCTTGAACACGCCAGACCATAAAATATCTTAGTGAACTGCAGCAGACTGTGCTGTACCACTCAGTGGAAACAACATAAGGAGCAATGAACAAACTTGACCAGTCAGGGATAAAGTTGTGAGGTGAAGGTTATTGAGCGTGGTCTAATTCATTTAAAAAAATAAAAAAATAAAAAAATGTGGCACATTTTAAAGTCTACCAAGACAATTAGGCAGCCTGGACAGAGACAGTGTTAGTCAAAGAAGCTGGTAAGAGGCCTATTGTACCTGGAGGAGCAACTGAAACTTACAGCTCGGATTGTAGAATCTAGATGGTACAAAGGTTACTTGCATTCTTTAAATCAGGTCTTTTTGGAAAAGTGTCAAGAATGAACGTTTTATAGAGGAGTTTCCTGAATAAAACCGATGTTGGAATAAAAAACATCGGTTTTCAGTGTTTTCTTCCAAGTATTGCCAAAAATTCCCAACTGGACTTAAGGCTGAACTTTGACTGCTCTGGTTGAAAGCTTGTTGTTACCCTGCTGGAAGATGAAACTCCATCTGAGTGCCAAGTCCCATTCACAAGCCATGTAAGAAAAAGCAAAAATATGGAAGAAGGTGACATGTAGGTGGTAATACAGGAAGTTGGCCCTATATTTGCCCAAGTACATGGTAAATCTAGAAGGAAAACCTTCATCAGATTGAAATTCTGGATAACTGAAAATATAGAGTAAGAGCTACAACGGATTGTTTAAGATTAACTCAATAGTTTGTTAATATTTGAAAAGCTTACAGAGTCTATCCCTTAATCTGTCTGGGTTTGAGATATTTTGCAAAGACAATTTTGAAATGCTCATTTGAATTAAATATTGAAATCTACTTTTTCTGTTTCCACTTAAGTATGCTCTGCCACGTAATATTCAAATAAAGTACATTACGGTTGTAATGCTAGAGAATGTGTCAGTGTTTAGTCAGGTAATGGAGGAATTCACTCTTAGTTAAGTCCATTAGTTTGTATTGTGCTTTCTCTCATCTTCTGCTTAGTTTTATGGAAAATATTTTCAGAAAAATGAAGCCAGTGTCCGTCTGAGGTTTACAATAGCTAGAGATGCCTTGGAGAAATCACACTGTGGCCTGATATTTAATTCTGTGCCAGTGCTGAGCCAAGTCATCCACTCCTCCTGTCTAAAATATTGATTCATTCATTCCTATTGCATTCGGTCCTCCATATTTTCTGCCATATTCCTTTCCCAACCCATTCTTATTATTTTAATGATGACAGACTTATGCATTGACCAGGCACATGTAGAGTAATTATGGGGAAATGAACCTAGAGGATGCACGGGCCATTGACCAGTATATTGACTTTGACTGCCACCACAAGCAATTAAACTTAAACTGCTCTGCAACTACAGAATCCCCAACCAGTATTTATTATCAACCCCTTCACAAACACACCCCCACACCCCTACACGCACACACACCTACATACACACACACACATGCAGTTAAACTAGATGCAGGGTTCAAGTTCAACTCTTTTCAGGTCTCCAGAGAACAATTAGTCAGCATGTTTTTCAAAGGTTGCTTAGAAACTAATGGCATTATGTTTAGGAGTCCAAAAATGAAAATTCCCTCAGCACATTAAAACCTATACAACGCACGAGACACTGCAGAGTATATTTACCTACTGTACACTTTGTAATTCATTAGCTGGACAACTGTTTTGACATGCACTCATCAAACACTTCAGCCTTATAGCTGCCAGAGGTGCACTGACAACTGGGGTATAATCCATCTGTGGGGCCATCTCTGACTCAAAGAGTCCTCATCTAGCAGGATGGGCGGACAGCTGTGATTCAGTTGCTTTGGATGTTCATTTGAATTTTTTTCATGTATGACTGAGAAAGGAATTGAGTGAAGTGGTTTACAGCAAAACTAGTAAAACCCAACAATTTTAAACTCCTGTTATTAGCAAAATATATGTTATCACAACGTTATAGAATGTTGTGAACATTGTAAAAATGTGTGTAAAAACATAGCTAAATTGTTTATTTGTAAGTTTACTGGTAGGTAAAACAAAACTTTTGACGTTCTGATTTTTGTAGGTGTTTCCTTATTTATGAACGTCAGCAGCATTTGCTGATTTTGAATGTCATGTTCTTTTGTCTCTTCAATTTTGGAGAGCAGGTCTTACTTGTACCCAAAGTGAACAAGTAATAAATTACATATCAAAAAACCAAAGGCACAACATAAAATATTCATAACAAATTCTTTCGTTACCTCTCTTATTGTGATTGTTCAGAGCCAATAATTATAATACCATGTTAATATTTGTTTTTATCACAGGGTTGCTCCCACTTTCTGAATAATCAAGTTGAAGGTTGGTTTTTTCCATATTTTACTGTGAGATTTTCCTCCCACAATAAATGATGAATTTACTTTAAGGCTGTTTCTATATCTATACGATTGCCAATGAATGTGATACATGCTGGAAATATCAATAAAAATAAAAATGTAAGTTGATGATCTTCAAACCATCCAAGGTTGCCCATTAACTGAATAAATTTAGTGCAAACATAGCAACAAAATGAAAACAGATACATTTAGGGATTCGTGAGAAGATTCTAGCCGAAACTTTTGGTATCAATAAACACAGAAAACAAGTGCATTCCTTATACTAGTTCGCTATATATATTTTTAAACCTAGTCTCAAAATAATGTAAAATAAATCTCTAACCCCCCATCAACCCTTGTGATTAACTACTTTTACATTCAGTGAGGGTTTGGTTTGAAAATTATACTGGTGGAAACACTGAACATAATTAGCTGGCCTCACTTTATATCGTGCTTTCTACAAATTACTTTCGCATTCTCAGACATGCAAGGAAAACAATAATTAGCTGATTATGGTCACATCTTTAGGTCAGTCATGTTAATCTAACTAGCTCAATACCTGCCTTGAATGTAAGGTGGTTCTTTTAAGAGTGTTCGGATTAAATGGGCCACTGAAGTTGGTTGATGGCTTCAACTAAGTTAAAATAGTGCATTAACCTAATCATTTTTGATCTTCATCTTTTTGACTGTAGACTGATTGAGTGTAAAAGTGAATAATAAAACCTATGTGAGCTTTGGTAGAAGACAAGCTTATCAAATTTACAAACACCTACTGAATACATTATTTATGTTTTACAGTTAAAGTGAATATAACGTTATTTTAGTGCATCTGTGTTCTGATATGTCTAATTTTAAGTTTTAGAACAAAGATGTCAAACTTTTATGAGAAGACAACAAAACTGATTTCTTGAAAGAAATGTTTCAAATTAACAGAAAACGAAGAAATGATATGTAGTTTGCAGCACATAAAGTAATTCCTTGCATAATTAGTGCCATTCTGTTGGGGGAAATTATATGCAAATATAGCTGATGAGCAGACAAAATGCTCAACTACCATTTTACTTCTACATTAACACTTATACACATTTCTCTGATTGTCATCACTTTTGGCCAACATTTTGAAGAGCCATGTGGCTGCAGCGCTGCAGGTTGCAGACCACTGTCCACGGCAGATCAGCAGCAATTGTTTCTCTGAGTGCATTGCTGAGAATTGCTGGAGGCTCCAGCTCAGTAAGATTGATAATACTTAATGACTATAGTTGTTTTGTATGCTACGTTGCATTCATCAAATAAGAGTTTCTGACAATGTTTCTTTTCTTCCCTCTTTTCAAAAACATACTTATTAAATTAACTCATTAATCCAATTTGCCTTAGGTATCATTGCATGTCATGTGTGTTGCTGTTTTGCCCTTAACCAGGCTGACAAGGAAATATATTTCAGCATCTTCAATGGTCACTCAATGACCGTTGGAGATGGACGCCAGGAATAGAAAGCATGTAATGATGAAACATTTTTTGTTATGCAAAATACCATTGAGGGATTTAAGTCACTAATCCATGCTAACACATGAGCATGCTTTGATCTAAACCATTCCTTTGTGGCTAAAGGCCATTTTTGGAACTGTTCTGCTGGAAGTTGAACCTTCAGAGAACCTATAACTTGTTTTTCTTCCTGTATTTCCTGTATTTAGCCTAATCCATCTTTTCATCATCTCTGATTGGCTTGCGGGTTTTCCCCAAACCATGATGCTACCACTAGCATGTTTCGTGTGGATGCGTGTGTGTGTGTGTGTGATAATTTCGATTTACAACAGCTGGTAACATAATAAAATAATACATTTGAATACTATCAAATATGATCCTCCTTGTTGCTCTGTGTCTTTTGTTTTTTTTACCTCCGGCATCTGTCATTTTGTTCCTAGAAGCCTTTTGCTGCTGAATGTGCAATGCGGCAATAAAATGTCACAGCTGTTTTAATTAATAATTTGGCAAACCCTTGCTGGTGCTGTTCAAAATGTCAGCATGAGTCTAAAAATTCCCAGCAGAAAATAAACAATCTGACATATTCGGTAAAGGAAGTAGCTACTACTTTATCTGCTCAAACCGAAAGGTACAAATGAGCAAACAAGTTTTTTTTTTCTGACAAATAGACACTTTATTACATGTTTTGCAGACTTGTTTGATGGATCCCCTTTTATGGCATGTGAATGTAATAAATGAGCTATATTTCCATCAGTTGAATATGTTCTTCACCATGTTAATTAGCTCTCAGGAGGGAAGGTGTGTGTGCGTGTGCACTGCAAAGTTTCCAGTGAGTGACAGAGATTTAGTGGCTGCCCCTGCAGTCCATTCCGTATCCTCTGTGACAGAATCTAACAGGGGCCTTGCTGGATTTGCACGAATGATTAAAAATGCAAGAAGATCTGGCCCTCAGTCGAATTTGTTAAGCTTGCATTTATCAGATGTGACAGATGACAAGAAACTTTACAAAACCACCAGATCCAAATCAAATCTCCTGCTCTGCTGTCCACTTTCATCCATCCAGTGTGCTGTTGCCGTGTAATGCGGGTACACATGTTTCACCCTCACACGTGGTCTCAGGAGGAGTGTACACGGGAATGCAGAGTTGCATATTCTTTCGGAGCTGCTGTTTCAATCCCTCTGCCCTTCAAGGTGTGTTATAGAGCCGAGGATTAGTACTAGGTAGACTGTCAAACAAACAGAACTACTGGGAGACAGGCACTGTGGCTCTAGCAGACCTCCCTTAATGTCTGGGGGATTGTTTGTACATATTGACTAAACACCTTGGTCAAGGATTTAACTGGCCAGTGACACAGAGTCTGAGAAAAGAGGATTTTAGACTGTCACAACACGCACAGGTCAAGTTTCATACCAGTCCATGCACTCACACAGTATTTACCTTACTTTACTTGTCTGTTGAGACATTTTTATCTTAGAGTACTTATTTTCACAATTTGGGATGATGTCAAAGAACTTGTTTTTTTTTTTTAACCCAAAATCTATTGACAAATAAAGGTTTATTTGGGGATGTCCTTACATGGTGCATGGTTTGTTGTCATTACAATGCATGGTAAGGTTCTTCTTCATACAGATCTGCTACAATATATCTAATTGGAATGTTTAAGCTACAAATGGGTCTTAGAGTATCATGAAGAAACATAGCCTATTAGACAGACATTGTGGTAATAATTCAGTGTATGTTAGCAACTGCTGTAGTATAATACTTGTACTTATTGCATAAGTATAAGAAAAGGGCCAGCATTTTAACATGTTTAATAAGATATCTATATCTAGGAAGGTATCATGTCAGAGAATAATCACAGCTGCAGAGTAATTGAAGTTGAGGTCTGGGCTAAAAGCACTTTTAATTGATTACCCTGCCTGGATTCTCTGTGAAATAGGTTAAATACTCTAAAATGAATTCCATTAGTCTTTCGTGTTCACTATTTTTATTCCTGTGCCCTTCTCTTATTATGCAGTTGAGATGGTTGTGATTAACTTTCCTACTCTGTACTTCCCCTGCCTCTGTACCTCTCTGCTCCTTTTGGCTCCATTTACTTTCTTTTTTCTCAGCTACTTATCATAACCCACTGATCGGGCACAGTCCAGTCTGAGCAACTGCAACCCCCATCCACAGAGCACACACCTCCTCTTATAATTATCTAATGATAATATGCTTAGTGTGATGTATTTGATGGGTGTATTCACATTTTCAGCACACACCCAACAACCTGTTCTGATGGCTAAAAGGTCAAGGATTCTCACTGTTGTAGATTTTGCCATGGTAACAACTAGCCTATTTGATGGCTGCTTTCTTTTTTTTCTTTTCTCTCTCTCCAGTTTCTGTTTTGTCAAAGTCCCCTCCAACACCTTGGCCCTTACTAACAAGCAAGTCCAGCAATCCAATGGAAACCAATAGTATGAATGTCAACTGACTGTACAGGCATCCGTGTCCAATTTGCCATTGGCGGCACTTTCAGGAAGAATTTCTCTCGGGTGTATTTTATTCCTTTTCATACCTGGCACTGTTGCTTGTATGAAATTCCCATTCATCATAATAACCAGAGTTGAGTGTCCATTTATCAACGACTGAATGGCTGGGCATTAATGTGTCACGCTTAACCAAGAAAATTTACTTTCTAATGGCTGTTATAAAACCTTGTTATGAGTCAAATTAGACAGCAAATAAAAGGGAAACAAGATAACCAACAATACCTACCTCACCATGTATTTTACACACTGAATATTCTTTGAATAATATTCCTGTGAGTGCAAAGACATACTTGCCCATAAAATTGTATGGCTACAGTTTGCTAACAAAGTAGCACATTCTGGTGGTTTTTGAATTTTCAACTGAAATGTTGCTTAAGCGCATGTCTAACCATTCCTAGGTTTAAAAATAAAAAAGTAAGAGTACTGGCAATTTTCTACTCTTGATTAACCCTTTCCTTTTTTTTTACTGTTTCCCTGTCAAGACTTGGCATTTACAAACAAGCTACCGGTGGACACCTTTCAGCGTGAAGCCTCACATTTTCCACCAAAATCTGACATGTATAAATGAAGAATACATCACCAGGGTCTACTGGTGCTTTTGTGAAATTACTAATACGCTGAGTCACGGGAACTAAATGATTATTCAGACAGAAAGGTTAAGGAATCGACACAGCAGGTTACAACAGACCACGGCAGAACACACGCTGATAAATGCGGCATGTGTAATTGTTGTCTAATGGCAAAAGAAGAAATAAATGTGATCATGACTAAATGCACACAGAATGACAGTAAATATTGTAATGGAAAGATTTTCAAAAATGTTCAACTCGAAACCCATACTTATGTTCAAAGTGCAAATTTGATTGTGTATTTTCTCTTCACTCCTACTGACATGAAACTGTCTTAAACATGACATAGCAACGGTCATGAACATGAAGGAGTCCTCATGAATGTTTATGACTGTTGTCATGAAGTGTCATTTGGTAAATAAGGACACTTTTAATGCAAAGTTGACACTTTAAGTGAACTTTTAATGCAAAGTTTAATAGAATTTTGCATTAATAGGGTCATTATTGACCAAACAATGCAAAGTTTACACTTTTAATGGACTTTTAAATTAACTTTTAGTGCAACTTTGCATTAAAAGTGTCTTTTACCAAATGACACTTCATGACAACAGTTGCAAACACTCATGAAGACTCCTTCATGTTCATGGCAGGTATTTTGTCATGTTTATGGCAGTGTCATGTCAGTCTTATGCACAATCCTTCAAATAAAGTGTTACCCTCGTTTTTTAGTAAGTTTTTTAAAATGTATTCATGTGTTATTGTATTTATTTTAAAACTTTTTCCTTTTGCCATGAACATCAAAATCCCAAGCTCTCTGTGTCCATATTGCACCCTTCTACATTGTTTTTCTGTGGATTTATTTTAGGCCACAAAACTCTGGCTGTGTTTTTTTTTTAATGCACAAGATATGAACAGGACATAAAGGAGCATAAACTGTTTGTGACCTCACAGTCAGAACAGGCACACTAAAGGTTTGAACCTGTAAATGCTGTGCTGCTTGAGGGGAGCCAGGCTTCTTCGGTGAATGATCTTTAAGTGTGTCCAAGGACAGAGGTCTGAACGAGCCTGTCATTAATCAGTCTCAAGTGTGTTCACACCTCTATATAGCACTATCCTGGTGTTAACAGATAGCCAAGGACAGATACTAGAGCCAAGTCTGAACTTGACATTTTCTTTTTAACATGGACTGATTACAATTGCTCGAATGACAACTGAATGCCTTATGATAACTTTTCTTTTAATTCACAATCTTTTTGACAGTTTTAAATGCCACACGTGATTGGTACTTCATAAATTCTCTTTTAAGCAGAGATTTTTTTTCCACCTTTCTATCATCTGCATTCACTTACCGGCTTGCCACCGCCTCAGCAGACACATAGTCTCTCCTTGTCTCATTCTTTCTAACTGCAGACCTCTTGACTTGGGTAATATATTAATGCACTGATCCTCTGGCAAGGCACCTTCACTAAAAGACCAATATGCAATGTGTGTCCATTTGAGTTTTATGCAACCCAACATGAAACCGGGCAAAATGTGATGAATTCAACTTCTATATTGCACAAGATGGTGCTTTGATGAATTAACAAATCGGGTGTGAAAGTCTCCCATTTAATCATGCTGAGGGATGAAATCCTGAATCAGTGGGGCAGGCTGGGTGACTGTATCTGCAGTAATCTTCTTCCATCCATATCCCAGTTTGAATGAGGTGCAGGCACTGGCTTGGTATCCAATTTGGTGAAACAGTAATCCACATTGTGGAGGGTTAGAAGCAATTTTGAGAAATGGAAAAATATTAGTTGCTTCAGATGTTTTTGTCTTGTGTGCTGTGTGCCAATTCGAACTGAGTAATGTTGATCAGCCATGGAGAGTTGTAATTTTATTTTATTTTTTGCTTCTGTTAGTGAACAGTAGTACAGAACCACATAAGAATTTTACTGCAAAGGGTGCAGTAAAGGAAAAGGGCCTTTGCAAAACTGGGAAAAAAGACAATAAAAGAGTTGGTTCAGTGTTAATTTTTTACAAGAACCAAAGAGTTGCAGAAAATTTGAGAATAGTGGATAAAAGTAGGTCTTGAAATATTTGGATACTGTTACTTTTCTTCTAATTAGCCGCTTACTCCTTTTGAGATTCTATTAGGAAATATGAGTTCACTGCAATTTTTCTGAGATTTTACCATTTTCCGTGTTTAACTGTCCATTTGTAAGTAAAGATTCACCAAGAAAACACATTTTAAGCTTCAAAAGCTTTGATTTGCGATTGGCTGGTTGGAAGCTACAAATTTGGCACTAAAATCACTAAAATCTATGATCAGTGCATGTCAAATTGGAATTTGCTTCGAGCTCAAAAAATGTAGACGAGGGAACAGTTAAAAAAAGACAGACTGGCTTCGGAAAACAAAAACTTCAGCTAAAGTGTCCAAATGTAAAGTTTTGACAAAAAAAGACTGAGATGGCCAAGATAAAAATACATCAGGGCATGTTGATTTGTTTCATGATAAAGAGATGCCACTTCACAGCATCCAGCAAAGGAAAGAAACACTCCAGGGGGCAGACACATTATTCTGTGTACAGAAACTTCAGCACAAGAAACAAACTATTCTGAAATTGCACAGAGTGAAAACTTGTTCTTATTTTCCCATTTGTATTTATGAAAATGGCCAGAGATATAACGTTTCATAAACAAAAACAGTATCTTTCAAACCAATCTCATCTCCAATGAGCCTCAAGGCAAAGACTTGGCATAAAATCCATGAATCGGATGGAGGATTATGTAAATCTTGTGTCCTGTGTCAGGTCTTTGCTTAATGTTTTCCTTACTTTTAAGAGCTGGAGCTTTAGATCGTGTTCATTTGTTGAATTAGCGGAAAGACTTCTTTTTAGTACTATTTTGGACAAGAGGTAAACAGATGAAGGATGAGAAAAAAACATCACAGAAATAAAACATCTCATTAAAACAGAGTTGTTGTTTTTTTTTTTTTCGAAAAATTTGGCAGTAATCTTGAGACCTGACAAACGGCTCAAAGGAAAAACTAGACAAACTTAATTCAAACAGTTTGACAGCAAAGAACAGAATTTAGTTGATAGTTAGAAATGTTATACAAATTATTAAGTTGTGTGGAGCTTATACAGGAAACCCTTTTGGTGCACACCAATGATCAGCTGGCTGAAAGGCTGCTATGTTTTTCTTGTGCTTACACAAAGGACAAATTCAGCTTTTCAAAGAGATTCCTGGTTACAAACAATGCTTAACATAAATTGCAAAAACAACTAAAGCATCTGCCATGCTATTTCCTATCTTGTCACTTTTACTGGTGTATTGAGTGTGGAGTGGCATATTGAGCATCATAGTGCTAAGCAGGCCTAAGCACGGGGAACAGAAATGGATTCTGCGTAACCTTAAGCCGTGTGTGAAAATGTTAAGTAGCGTTTGAAGTGAACTTTTTCTGTGTCTTGATAGGGTGTATTCTGTTTGCTCTTTTTGTTGTGTACTTCAAAGTATCAACAAACTGTCAGAGAAAGAAATTTCAATGCCCTATAAACACTCGCAAGTGATTAGACAATTATGTGCTGAATTAATTTGAATGTAGACCATATCAGTTTCACTTTCAAACATAGTATGCTGAGGTAAGGTAGATTTTCTGCCTAATATAGCATTAGATTAAGCAGTATGACTGAGTCTTTGCAGTTTTTTGAGTTATAGTTTTGTTGAAATTTTTTTTAGCAGAACTGTGCATGTGATCCTGTTTGAAATTTCAAGAAATTGAATGTCCTACATCTTAATAGTTTGATGGGAATGTTTCGTGACCCATCACTCTTATTAGGGGTTTTATAAAACATCACTTGGCAACAAAATGAATTAAATATTTTTAACAACAACAAACACAATGAAACTGTAGTATTTGTATTCAATGTTATCAATGCCTGGTTTGTATGTTGACCGTGTCTTTGCTTGGGTTTTCTCCAGATACTTCAGTTTCCTTCCACAGTCAAAGGACATGCATGTTGGGTTTGTTTTTTATTCTGAACTGGTGTTAGGAGGGAACATGTGTGTATGGTTATCTGTCTCATGATGCTTTTTATTTACTAGGATGGACTGATGACCTTTCAAAGATGCATCAAAAATGTATCAAGGATGCACTTTGACAAAATCTGCCACTGGAGGTAAGTGCAGCTATTTCTTGACTCACCTCCTAATAACTTCCAGAGGGAGATACGTTTACTTTTTTTATATAACTGCCTCCCATATATGTCTTCTTCCATCTGTTTGTCTGAGCATATGAAAAAAAAAAGTTGGCTAATCTCTCCAGAGACTGGTTGATCTGGAGTGTGAGAGGGGAATTAGATAGGGAAACAAAAAAACATTCCCCTAAAATGTAACATTGCTACATTTTCTCTCTAATTCACATTTTCTATCAAACAAGACCTATGTAACCTGAGGTTACACATGTGTAAAAGCTGCAGCCCCGACAATTAGCATGACATCAGAAGCCGCAATTAGCCCGGATGTGTGCGCACTCTTCTCAGCAGGATATTCTTTAAACATGAATAAAAACAGCAGTACAAACACACCATGCTGTGCTCTAGCTTTGTGTACACACAGAGGAAGAGATCTCCCTCAGAGGTTTAACTTCTTTTTAATGACACGATGTAGCATGACTATATAAAAACCACAACATGGAGAAATATGTCTGGGTTCAAATTTTACTCGTATAGAAGATGATTATTTCAGCAAGTAGCTAAGTTTTGGGTTTATACAAAACAAGGCACAGTCTATGGGGAGACAGAAAAATGTCTTAGTTTCCATTGTCTGATACCTGAAGGAAAACTTGTTTTTCGCTTTTCTATGAACTCCTTATAGGAATGGTGGGTATGAGATGCTTAGTATATTACCCCACATTAGTATTAACAGCAACATTTTAAACAAACATACAAAATAATCTAATTATTTTAATTGAAAAATTTGAAAAACACAACTATTTCAAATGTTGAAAAAACACCTAATTACTGTTTTAATAATATTTTAAAAAGAATTAAACACTAAGATGAAATAATCACATAAGATTTCGTGGTATAGAATGATATGTCATGCTTAACACTTTCTATTTTGAGTAGATGTACTGCAGAGTTTCATGTTATATCCTGAATAAAGTACATTTTTAGAATCTTTGTATTCAAGCAGGCTGTAGGTTTGCTTTTTCCATAGCACCGATAATGCTTGACTCAGAAGAGGTAGGAGTCCTCAGAAGTAGAGCCATTGCGTGAGAGTTTAAACATGGTGCAAACAATAGCACAATATTTTTTATAGCAGTAACAAAATAGCTTGAGATCATAAGTATATAAAACCAAAGGCTAAAGAGGGATAAACAAAACACAACTGGAAACAATTTGGAGCTTAAAAGCAAACTGTAAAAAGTGCCTGACCAGACAAAGGTGAGAACTCCTAGTAGTTTGTCAGACTTACATTTTTTTCTTTTAGATTCATTCAACAGTAAAGAAATGTTGGATCAAGTGTGGTATATAGAAGTAAGGTGAGAAATGAACCACAACCTTTTCCCGAAAGAATCCACTTTGAGATGTATGATCTCAATTACTGCTTCAAGTAGTCTATTTCATCTTATCTTTGCTTCTATCTTTGCTTATCTCAGTGTTTTTTTTTTAGCATGTTCATGGAGGATTAGAATACTCTCCTTTTAAGTGTCTGAAATAAATCCGGGAAGTATTACAATAATATTGTCTAATTGTGAAGAATCTTTTTCTCATACCAATAGTGAATCTGAGTCAGTTCCAAAAATAACCGCTAGATGGAAGTAAGAAGCTATTAATAATACGAAGAAGAAGAAAAGTTAGAGGGTTTTTGTCGTCACTTCCATGTGGATTTTGTTGCAGAAATATAATTTGTAGCTTTATTTTTTTTTTGTGGCACTTTTCACATTAAGGATAAGAAAAATCATTTTTGTGTGTGTGTTGAATCATTATGTTCTTCAGAGCTTCCTCTCTCCGGTGAGTTACATTCTCAAAAGCAGCACTTGAAGCTCGTGCGTAGCTACGTGCTACGTTCTGTGATTTGTTGTAGATTAATAAATAGCTAAGCCTGGCAGTTTACGTCCTAGATGTATAAAACCTGTCGGAGATATTGTTTAATGGATGCTAAGTAATGTTTATGTTTCCTTTTTGGCGCAAATTGGTTGTTTGTTTAAATTTAATTTGTTGGGTTCCCATGTCATTTTGCTTTCAGTGTTTGTGTCTTTCCATCCTTCCATCCATATTTAAAGCATACACTGCAGAAAGAGCTGCCAATAATTCATGGTGAACTTTAGTGTTTTATTTTTTATGCTGAATGTAAAAGAATCTGGATTGTGGCAAGTTAAATATGCAAAAGGATAGAATCTTTACATAAAACATGAATTGAAACTCTGAATATGCTAGCAGACATGGTAGCATATGTGACACCAGCTTTAAATTGTTACAGAAATGCAGTTTCAGTATGTTGGAAAAGAAAAGACTTAAGTCTTTTGGGAGTACTAAGTATGAAAAGTAATTTATCATTCTTATTAGTCTGTACAAGTTTCTAAATACAAGGCATTTATTTCGCAGGTGTGCATTTCTTTGAGTATACCCTAAGGACTAAATCAAAGTGAAAACGTGATGCAAATTAGCTTTCTTACATGAACAACAGTTTTCTTAAGGCCATTGGTTAAATCTATTACATCTCATTTCATTGTCTTATGTTGTGGTATATTTGGAGGGTATGAAATTGGATTTAACCTGAAATTGGATTTCAACCTGAACCTGACTGTATTGGACTAAGTTGTAATTGGATTGCGTTGGGATGAATTCAGTTGAATAGATGGAATTCTATTGCAGCTCGGTGACGTTTGCTTTTCGTGTCCTGGCCATTTCAGGTTGTCGCCATTTTATCCCTTTGTTATGACCCACAGATTCACCTCTGTTTGTATTTGTGTATGTTTAAACCCTATAAGATTCATTTTGACTGTGTATTTATGAAGTAAAGCCTGCAGTTGAGTCTAGAAAGTTCCTTCTGTGCTTTTCTCAAATACCTGTGTTTAGGAATACAGCAAACAGTGCAATGCTGGCTGCCTGTTGTGGACACCTCTCTTGATGCCAGGCTATCTCGCCACATACAGTTGAAACCAGGAGTTTACTTGCACCAAATAACAAGACACATATACCTTCTTTTCTAATTATCTGAAGTTAAATCAGTCCAGAGTTGTCTTATTTTAGGTCATTTTTTAAAATAAATTTACCTAAATTATTTCTATTTGCTAAATGCCACGAGATATTTTATTCATTAATGTTTCCAAAATCAGAAATTTACATACATAAATACTTACTGTCTCTTTAATGGAGGAAAGTCTTCATGGTAAAGTCATGACTTTGGGGACAAATTAACACGTTTGGGTTAAGTTGAGGCACACCTCTGACCTCTGTATTGTGTTAAGCAAATAGAAATAATTTTGGTCATTTTAAGATACTTGACCTAAAACAAGAGAAGTTTGGTCTGATGTAACTTAGGCAGTGGGAAGTTTTTCCTCTTTTATTCTCTGAATATTAACTTATGGCTTCAACTGTATTAAAAATATTTTAGTGGCTTTAATGTCTTTACAGCGTATAGGCGCACTGTGGAGAATTATGTTACAACACTTCAGGCGCTTTGTCTCACTATAATGCATATGTATTGAGTTTGTGGGTGTGCCTTTGTATGTGATGGTTGAAATTGTCTGAAAGAAACAACATTTGGGAATCTTTGCTTATTCTAATAAATTGGATTTATTGGTAAGGTAAAGCTGGGTGACTAATGCAGTGGGGTAATGATAGGGAATGAATGGTTGAAATATAAAAGCACATGTATTCTTCTTTTTTTGCACCATTCCAGCTGTAATAAACTCACACACACTTAAAGATATTAAGCAGATTTTTCTTTTCTTTTGTTTTTGAATATTCCTTGACATCACAGAGGTTATAAAGTGAAAGGTAGCCCAACTATTCAAGAGCATCATATATATATATATATATATTTTTTTTTTCTCATCTTTTATCTACTTAACCAACCCTGGAGCTCTTGGGAGTAACAGATCTTCCTGTTAACTCTGTTCCTTAATCAACATGCTTAGGTCTAACCTCTTAGCTGAGGCACCATCTGGGCAGAATTTTAAGCTGATGATTTTTCTCCCCAAATAAAAAAAAAAAAATATTCAAATTGAATTAGATACTTTAATGCGATTAAGAAGTACCTCTCTAGCAGTCCTTTCTGCTTTTACCGCACTTGAGCATGAAGCCTCTGAAGAGTAACCTTCTTTCAACAGCTTTTGTAATTTGATTACCATGGACGCACATTTATACACTTGGAAATGGTTTTGTCTGGAAAAATCCAGTTGAAAGCCGAACATGTTTTATGAATGATGTTCTCTCACTGTCAGTGGAGAACATTAAAAATATCTTTCTTTAAAGCTATGTTACATAAAACATAGTCTTATTTATCATATGTGTTTTTACGTGAATGCCCTTGGAAAGACATAGAAACTTCTCCACACGTTGTAATATAACAGATCAGATAAGATGCCAGTTATTTGGATGATATTTGAAAGAAAAGGGATGTTGACATTAATCCATTTCCATCAACACATGTGCAGAATAGAAATGCATTGGTGAAGCAGCTATGAAAAGATGCAGTTTTGAGGATTTAATTGATTTAGTAATGAGAAACCTTTTGTACTTTAAAAAAAAAAAATCTCCCCATTCTTTTAATGTGGAGAGTTATTCCTCTAGTTAACCCATACTCTGTGAAAAGCTGAACAAAGTTGCTTTCAGGGAGTTTGGAGCATGGCTTAAGGATGGTGGAGGTGTTACAAATACACACAAGCTAACTACAAATTAGCATGGCTAACCTTATGACAGACCTGAGGGGGGGACATGTTGCTAATGTGGAGGTCTGCTGGTGTCTCAGCCTTACCTGCCTCAGGATATATGTCAGGCGAGGAGCTACAAAAGCTGTGAGAAACTTTTTTTTACCCCTTTCTTTCTACCAGTTCTGCCTAATTTATTACCGGTACAGATGCTTCAAACATCTTTGGAGCTATGCATCTTTACAGGGTTACTGAGTGCAGGGCATGTCTTGGAGCCAAGATAGAAAATTCTCAGCGCAGCTGATCTGCCTCACTGTCATTACAGTTTTTTTTTATATCACATAAAGGCAACTTGTTTCTTTTAGCTGAATGTCAGTATTTTAAAAGTTTACTAGTAAGACCCATGTATTAAAAATGTCTAATAATTAGGTAGTTGCATAGTATCATTGCTATTGTTCTTACCACATCAAACTATATATTGAATCAAACGTTGTTTATTATGAATCAGTGAATCAAACTGCTTCATTGTGAAACCCTCAACTATTAGTTAAGTATCTTGTTTGTTTCTTGTGTGGCCAAACAGAGGTAAGCTGCTGTCAGTTTGTGCCTTTTTTGTTAAAATGTTATTTGTACAACAAATAACATTGTTATACAATGTTATTTGTACAACAAAATAACATTGTATTTTGTTGTACATCCAGTGCACTGGTGCATGTCATCCAGTGCATGTTGTCATGCACTGGATGACATGAAAAAAATGAGGTGGCTAAAATTTATACACTATTTCTGTTTTTCTCATTTGTTAAATCACTGAAAGGAAAAACACTTATTGTCTGTACTTTCAAGCCCATTTTATTGGGCTGTTCTCTGCTTACAGAGAACAGCCCAACATGAATATGGTTTTGTATGGTATACAAAACCATATTCATGTTGAACTGAGAAGAAGGTGCCTTTGAACGTATTTTAGGTGTTTATGTGTTTAATTTTTTTCTTGGTTTTTGATTCTGTTTGCAATGGTAATGTATCTTTTAATTAAATGTATATTGACTAAATATGTTTGTTTTTATAGAATTAGCAGGTAGGGCTGAAACGATTCCTCAAGTGATTTGAGTACCTGGATTATTAAAATTCCTCGAGAAAAACTGACCTGCCTCGAAGCCTTGTTATATTATGTGTTATTATTTAGCGTACCGTGTTCCGGCCGGGACTTTATTTGCGTTCTCACTTCCGCCTGAGTTGTTGACGAAAGCTAAGTGTTAGCAGCATAACGTCCAGTTTTCAAGTTCGGCCTGGGAAGATTTTATTGAGTCATGATAATGTCCGGGTTTTTGTCTTTTTCCGGGGGACCAATAAGCATCTTAAAATGACGGCAGCGATGCCTG
>CAEGAE010092478.1:0-14768 GCA_903067095.1 Girardinus metallicus | reverse complement strand
ATCAATCAATCAATCAATCAATCAATCAATCAATCAATCAATCAATCAATCAATCAATCAATCAATCAATCAACCAATCAATCAATCAAGTTTATCTGTACAGATCATTTCAGCAGCAGGACAGTTCAAAGTGCCTTGTTGCTATAACGTTTTAATACAGTTTTTCTTAATTATTGTTTTTAGTATGTAGTTCATCCAGTAAATGGAGTTTTTTTTTGAGTCTGTATGATTATTTTAGTAGTTGATTCATCAGAATTAATCCGATTAATCATTTCAGCCCAACACAGATCTGCTGCAAAACATTGAATCACTCTCTAAACCAGGAGGAGCAGGTGTGTGTTCCTGTGGTTTAACCTGAATCCAGCTGCGATCATGGTGATAATAACCTGAATTTATGAAAAACAAACATGTTTCCTGAAGTAAACCCAGGGATGGAGAGTTGGCGTCCAGCTCGTAATCTGGGCGTTAATCCACCACCGTCCTGCTCTCTCTGTTTGTCTCAAGAACCAAATTAAAGTCACTTCAGCCCGTAAGCAGCTTTGAAGAGTGAAGCTCAAAATACCTTTCCTCTGCCGCCGAGCCAAGATCAGGCCGCTAAAACCCGCAGATTAACTTCGGCTCATCTGGACGGCACGAAAGGTGCCCACATGTTGATGAGGTTCAGATCTCGGCTGCCCAGAGGTCAGCATCACCACATCGTTAAGAGCAGCAGCAGCAGCTGGTCAGGGCACGAACAGATCCTTATCACCTCCACCCAGCAGCTCAGAACAAACCGGACTGGATCACAACTCTGACTCAACAAAACTCCGGACATCCTGGAAATTCTTTTACTGTTGTTCTAGGTTAGTCATGATACTTTAAGACAGAAATACACACAGAAAAATCTGTTAATAGGTTGTAAACGTCTGAATGGAGATCTCTTTTCATTTTTTATTTACGCTTTAGCTACGCGCATCAACTTTTCTCAGTTCTATCTTCTATGTTTTTTTTCTTTGTGGTTCAGTTTTAGTCCAGATTAAAGAAGGGAACATCAAATTTCAACAGAACCGCCACACAAAACCTCCTAAGCTCATCTGCATGTCTTAGACTTAGGTCAGTTCTGATCATTGGATCAGGTTCAGTTTGTACCAGAAATGGTTTATCTGTGGTCTGTTTCCTTCCAGCACTGATATAAATATTTTTTACCTTGATGTTGATGGGTGAGGAGAACCAGCTGTCTTCAGTGACAAAACAAAAGCACCTTTTCTTCATTAGATGTTTCTAATCCTTATTAGAATTGCGGCGTTTCCATCAAATAAGAAACACAATTAAAATCAGACATGAATAAGTTTGTTCACACAATAAGTCATTTAAAACATGCCACAACAACATCGTCCAACTACTTCCTGTTGTCTTCTTCGTGTTTCTGCCAGTAGTAACATCCGGATGTTGATCATGTGACTGGTGTGATGCTAAAAAAGAGTTTGCATTGGATTTTTGCGAAATACACTGATTTTGATGCAGCCAAAAAAAAACATCTCAGCCACGCAAAAAAAAAAACATTTAATTAAAAAATCAGCATTTTTTCCAAAATTGGTAGTAGCACATTTATTTTTGTAGTTTCGTAGTGCATTCATATTGTCAATGGAAACAGCTCCCAATTCTAGATTGTCTACTGTGGTTGTCATTAACGTCTGACCTCTGGTGTGGTTTCATCATCTGGCTGTTGTTTCTTGGTTGTTGTTTTCTGTTTTCTGCAGATTGTTTGTCGCAGCAACGAGATCCAAACTCCAGTTAATGATGGGAGTCCCAGCGGCGCCGCGGACACCAGATCCTGTCTTTGTTTCCTCTGCGGAGGCTTCAGGCTGGACGCTTCAAACTAGCATGAAACATTCAAACTTCTGCTTCTTTTTATTATTTCTGCATCATTAAAATTGTTTTTATGAGCCTTTTGAGAAGAACCAGAGCCTCAGGCAGAACTTTTTGTGTTTAAAGCCAGAGTTGAATTTGATTTAAAGTTGAGTTTGAGACAACAACCCGAGCAGATCACACAAGCACAGAGAAACAAGCCTCAGAGGAATCAATATATGTCTAAACTAGCAAAGATTTGAGCTTCAAATGATCAGAATGAACTCTAAGTTCAAATAAGATGAAGGTTTAGATCAGAATCATCTCGGCCCGTCTGCAGCTGATGGAGTTTCCTGCTGCAGCTTTCGGAACAACACGGATCCATCCTCTGTTATCCCGTCTTTATTTCCACTGGAATATTTTCCCATCAGCTCATCATCAACCTGAGAGTCTGATCCGAGGTCAGCGGCGGCTCCTGTTTCTGTCTCTGTTTGTGTTGGTGCCCACAGCTAGGAGGGGCCCGGGGCCCCCGAGGCCCTCAGGTGTCGATATCTGAGCGACAGGAAGTCGCTGTGTTTCAGGGCGAGGTAGAGGAGGAGGATGAAGGACAGCAGCTGCATAAATACTGCCATCCTCCTCTCCTTCCCATCAGCCACCTCTGCTGCGGTGACGCTGACACCTGATCAGGTCTGATGTCACCACGAGCAACGGAGAGCCTGAAATAGAGACGGGTCGGAGCCGGTCCAACGGGACGCACCTCAAAGGGTTCAGGGACGAGCGAAACGGAGAAACAGCTACATAAACAGAGAAACGATAGAGAACACAGCAAACAGGATCCAACGTTTCCATGTGTTACTGTTGGTCTCTAGGTGTTTCACTGGGATTCTTTCACACAACTGAGAAGTGTGAAATTAGTAAACATCATCTCTGTGTAAATCCAGCTGTTCTCTGAAGGCCACAGAGGTTTGTTAGAAAACATTAACGAACAAACAGCATCGTGAAGACCGAGGAACAGCAGAAGAGATGGAGAAAGTTGTGGAGAAGTTTAAAGCAAAGTTAGAAAATAAAACAAAGCTTTGAATATCTGGTAGAGTGTTGATCCATCATCTGAAAATGGAATATATGTGACACAACTCCAACTGTACGAAGATGTGACGGTCCCTCAAAACAGACAGACTAGACTACTGTATTTTTCTTCCTCTTCATAATATTCAGGTATTACAGATGACCATCTGCAGCTGTTAAAAAAGCTAATCTCCACATGGATGCTTGAAGTCTGTCCGGCTGGGAGAGGTCAATGGTGCCGTTACATCTCCCTGCTTTGGTAGTTGTCAAGGAGATAAATATAAAAGACTTTGCAGGCGGGCCTTTTTGGTGTTACCGCTTCATGCAATGCAATCGCCTCTCTGACGAATGGATACTGGTGTATCAGAGACTGTCAGCAGATTTCCAAGCCAAAGGCAACAGTTTCCATACGGTCATTGAAAAGAAAGTAACTAAACACAATGTGTCACTGGAAGCTAGTCGAAGCAGATCAGAAGATGGAAGAAATCCTATCAGAAATAAAACTGAGTTACTGAAATTGAGTTATTGCAGAAAGAAGAAAGGTTCAGATTTGTGAAGCTGGCCAGCGGGTTGAATACTTTTGTGATGCACATTAAACACAGACAGAAAAGACACAGAATGATGGAGAGAAGCAGCTTCAGAAACACTGAAGTTTACAGAAACTTCTGCAGATGCCACTGAGATCTTTACTATTCAGACAATCAGTTATTGCAAAGGCAACAGAGCAGAAGCACAGGGACATCGGGTTCCTGAGGGGCCCCTAAGGGCCCCAACAACACTCATTAACACCCAGATGAACATGTTTCTCCTTAATTACAAAGCGTTTTAGTTTCTGCAGGCAAGTTGAGCTTAATCAGATAAACGATGAAACAATCTGAATAAAATTTTTTTTTTCAATATTTACCCCATCTCTTGTTGTCCAGGGCATAAAAACACATCAAGATGTTTTAATTTCATAATTAAGTGATTGTGAAGTCTTTGAGCTTCATGTGAAACCGACACAGAAACTTTTCTGTGGGCTAAAAGCAGACTGAATGATTCGTAGGTCCTCAGAAAACATTTATTCCAGGAAATAGACATGTCCTGCATTCTTATTATAGCTTATTAGTTTTTATTTATCCAGGTGAGGCATAGGATAAATAAGCAGTGCTCTTTAGATCTATTATTCTCTAACAGTGTGTAGCATTTAAATGTATTTATTAAACAATGTGAGCTGGATTTAGAGCAGAGTTCTGCAGACTGACTGTGAAATCTTTGACCTCTCACCAGAAGTCCCAGCTCTTGTTGTTTCTGACTTTAATCACAATTTGATCTCCTGCAGCTTCCTGACAGATTAATCATCTCCTCGCAGCTTCAACACAAATTAACCACCCAGTTCTCGTGCTAATTTTAACCGTAATCCTGCCGTTGATGGACGCAGCCGTCGGACCTCTGAACAACTTGGAACAACTCGGAGGCTCCGTGCTGTTTGGATTATTTCGGATTAAGATGCAATTCCCTTTTTAATCTCCCTGCTTGAAGATTGAGCAGTGACACTCGGAAATCCTCGTCCGGATGCTCAAACTTTCTGATCATTGCTTTCACTCTCCCCAAACCTTCTGTCAGAAGATTATCTGCTGTCGAGGATCTGAAGAACTGCTCTGAACATGAGCGTCTGTAGATCTGATCTGATCTACAGTTTCAGGAGCTCCTCAGGGCTTCACCTCTAGCTATTTTTATTTTGTCATAGTCCGGGCCTGGTAGACTCAGCACATCTGGAAAATTGATGCAATTACCCATGTAAAAGCAGGTGGATCTAGGGGAGTGAACTTTTAAGTAAATCTGTAAATGTTAACAATTACATTTTAGATATTTACATTTTCATTATCTCATCTGCAGCATTAAGGGATTCAGTGCGAGTCTGTGAGGATAGATAACTTAAATTATAAATTAATATTGTTCACTCCCTCACTTCTGTTTTTTAACATGTCGGCTTCCTCGTTGATGTTTTGTGTGGACCCTAATTAAATACACAAAATAAAACACATCCAAAACTGAACCATGGTTACCTTTACAGTTTTCAAGTTACATGAAAATGTTTTTCAGAGAGAAATTATTTCGTGTAAATTGACAAAAACAGTATATTCACTGTACTGAGCTGCCATGTTGGCCACAACTGAATATGTTGGATCATTTAATCTGTCTTTGCTAAATAAAGTACAAATAAAGACAAAACAATTCATAATTCAGCTTTTATATAAGTAAATTATTCAAATGAACTCAAACCAGAAGTTAAAATTTGAAGTATTTAGAGATAGTGTCTCAGAAAATTTACCAATTTTTTCGCTGAGAGCAAAACTCAAGATCAAATATGAATTCCTGAGATCAAATATGAATTCCTTTGTTTTCTGCTGTATTTTATTATATATATATATATATTTTACAGATTCCTTAGATTAATTTACAGTGTGAGCTCAGATATGATGTAACTGACAGTAATCTTCATCCGGCTCTCCGTTCACTCAGGCTGAAGCCGTCTGCTGCAGCAGATCTAATTTACTTTTACAAACAACCTAATCAACGTAAAAGATCCAGTTAGATGTTAACGGCCCGTTAACAGAGGCTGCAGCGAATGTTCTGATCAGGAAACGGAGCGAAGGTTACAGAAAGGACTGGAGACGTCCTGTAAAGCAGAACCATTCAGCTGAATGAGATTTATGTCCTCTGGTTCTGCTGAACAGAACCACAAACAAGAAAACATCTAATTAAAGGAACGTTTCACTGATGGTCACATCAGGAATCTGTTTCAGATCTGTTTAAATCTGAAACCTAAAACTGGTTTAGACGTACTCAGAAACAACCACAATGTAAGTGTATTATGGCTGTAACTAATGATTGATTTAGTTATTAATTTATAAGCTGTCAATTATGTGATTAATCAACTTTTAAATTAAGAAATAAATAGTAAATTCTGCAGGTTTGTCATTTAAGCATTTTTTTTGTATACAATTAGAAATAAATTAAATATAATAATTAGAAAAGATGCAAATAAATAATTAAATTCATTTTCAAACAAGAAAATAAACATTTTATATATCATCTGCTGTCGATTCTAATTGTGTTGATTCTAATGATCAAACATGTAGCGTGTTTGATCATTAGAAAATCTGCAACTGAAATACTAAAATACTTCTAAGCTCAGTCCTTTATGTTTGCTTTAGCATCAATAGTGTAAAGTCAACCTGTTGATTTGTTTTATGATTAACCAATTAATAATTGGATAGCAGTTGGAATTTTTTACAGAATATGAATCAGGTGAAGTTTAAACCGCCTCTTGAGGAGGTTTGGGTAGAACAGATTTACAGACAAAGATCTTAAATGTAAAATGTATATATTTTTGTACGATTTTGGCCTAATTATTGCTCTGAATGTCTTGTTCATTCAGAAATTGGCCATTTTTTGAGTCTGTATTCCGGTTAGCCATTATTCTATTACTAAATTAGTTGATGATAATTTCAATAATCAATTGAACGTTATTAATTCGGCTAATCTCAGCCCAAATTTCTCTATATATTTAAAATGTTATTTGTGATTTTAGAAATGTATCAGTTTATCTAGTTTAACATTTTTTGTCTTATTTGAAGAAGATGACTCTTTGGGCCTTACTAGAACCTGAACATGATTGTCCAGGGCAGTACGGCTCGCCAACATTTTCCACGGAGGAGCCATGCCCCCGGTTGACCCCCACTTGGGGCCGGCACTGGCGTGATCGGTGGAGGAGGTTATTTTGGACTCACCTGTCTGTGATTATACAGACACCAACTCATGCGACTCCTGTTGGGTTTCTGAATGGACCCAAATCTACATGGTGGCCCCTACATGGGCAAACCCATGTGGGGCCACCATGGAAACTGCGGACAAACCCATTTGGGACCCATATGACCTGCCCTCTTTTTCCCCATATGGGGCCCACCTAGGTGTGCTGGCTGGGACGAAATCGGTTCTGATGGATCCGGTTCTAGAAAACCCTCCATGAGTGGCTGATTCTGACCCAGTTCCGATCCGCCCTGCAGCATCAGCTTGTTAATGTATTCTGACGTCTGCAGCCGCTCGTCAGGAGAGGCGACACTGATCCAGATCACATCAGCCGGGCCCGAGGCTAGTGCGCATGCTCAGTGTTGCTCCTCACAACACTCCCCCGAGGGCTCATTTATTAAACAACTGAATGTGTCCACTGTTAACACACACACACACTCCTCTGCATGGAGTCTGTCTGATCTCTGAGCTGCTGAAATAAAATGTAAAAATGTCATATTTTATTTCTTTGATTGCTGAGATAAAAGTTCTGGTTCTGGTTCTGAACATCTCGGTGCTCCATCTGCTCCATCAGACTCTGATCCTCATCGGTTCTGATGCTGTCAAACCGGATCGTCTTCAGCTCCGTAATGAGCTGCGGGAATATTCATCACGTGCTCGCCTCGCGCGCGGAGCGCTGACGACACGAAGCGGGACAACATGTTTACTGTCACTGGCTGTTAACTGTTAACGGACCGGGTCAGAACCAGGACAGGCCCTCTGATTGTTCTGACCCGGTTCAGAACAACAGGTTGGATCATGAAACCATGACAACGGGCCATCAGGTGATGGATGTTGGATGAGTTTTGGTTCCTGAGTTGATGATCGCAGATACTCAAACCTGATTGGCTCTGAGCAAATGATGGAGGGAAGATTAGGAATAGAAAACGGAACAATTCACAGTAGAGAATGAGGAAAGCAGAGAAAAATGTTTTTAATTGACTGATTTCAATCTGCTGTCATCGTTTAGTTTGTTCATGGGAACTCGGATCATTCACTGTCATTGATCTGCTTAATCTGATTCCATTATCAGCTGCTAATTAGTCATCAGACTCTGAGGCTTTAGTTGACCTCTCCATCCTCTTCATCAGCCCCAATGACCCATTCTAACATATTAAAGATGTGTTAGGACTAGCCTGTAGCAACGCCTCGGACCCACATGAGGATGTCCGTTTCACTTGACTGGCTATAAAAAGGTTTTTTCTCCCAAGAAGCTGAAATAAAAACAGTTATTGATCAGGTTCTGAATCACAAAGGGTTCTGCTGCTGCTGAATTACAGAGCTCCTTTAGTGGCAGACTGCTGTATCCTAAATGCACAAAGGAGCGTTACCATAGATCCTTCCTCCAAGTTAGACTCTATAACCATCACTGATCCCATCAAACAGCATCCATGCTGATATCTGCACAACTTCACTGCTGTACTTTTTTTTATTGTCACTATTTGTAGATAGTCTGTCATTTATTGCTCAATATGCATATTTTTAAATAACTAACTCAGTTGCACATACCTCTGGAAAAGAGTTTTTTTTATAACTCTAAGGTATTTATGTTGAAATTTTGTGCTTACTGTACAGTATTTTATTCATTATTCTGTTTTTATATATATTTATGTTTTGTATATTTGCGTGTGTCTTTGCTGTTTTTGTGTTGGTTTCTAATGTGTTAGTTTTATGCCGTCCTGATGTTTGAACCAGTCAGCCCAGAGGATTTCCTGTAGTTTGTGTAAATCTGCCTCTGTGTTGCTCTGTGATGAACAGACGTCAGGAGGAGTTTGTTGGTTTGATGCTGCAGGAGTCAGAGTCTTGATCAGAAACAAGCAGCGTTCCTCCTGCAGCAGCACGCAGGCTGCCGTTTGGTGATAATACGTCAGTCTGCAGAGGAGCCTTGAAGCAGCAAACGGTTTCTGTCTCTGATGGAAGATCTGCTCACTCCAGTTGGGTTCTCTCAATTCAAGCTGCCACATGTCTCAATCTGAACTAGACTTTATTCAAATATCCACTTAAACATCTCAATCCTAGTTATAACATCTGAACAGAGAGCTGCTGCTGTTCTGGTTCTTCTCTGTTAATAATGAAATGTAAACTCTTCCAGCTTTCTGAAGGCGTTTCTTCAGAAATAACACGACTGTGGTTGGAGATTAAATGGTTTCTAAATCAGAGGAGCTCCACTTTCCTTCCAGCTTCACCTACAGCTCTGACTTAAAGTCTGCAGCTCTGGATTAAACCGACGAAGCAGCTGCTCTGACTGATGACTTTCTTTGGAGGCATTCAGGGACAGTTAGGAATACAGGACTCCTCTTATTTAGGATTTAGAGATGATTGATCAAAGACTGACTGAACCTTATCAAACACTTTATTTCACAAATTTTGTTTAAACTGTAAGTACAATAACTGATGGTTTTTAGGAGTTCAAATCTGAGGAACCCCTCAGGAGCCTCCAAAAAATTCTGAAGCCTGAACACAAAAAAACAAAGCAGGAAACTTCTCTAAACTATTGAGAGAAATTTGCTACTCCCGACCAATAGGTGGCACTGTGGTCAACGTCATCACATTTTGGATGATAAACTTTACACCACAAATCACATTGTCAGAAAACTTTCATTACATAAAAAACCGTGGATGAGTCTGCAAAGAACAAGAACTAAAAGACAAAGACTAATTTTGCTGGTATTTTTTTAGATCCATCTTAAAACATGCAAAGCCGTTTTGGAAAACTTTCACAAAACAGAAATTTGAATATCTTATGGATAAAACTACATAGAGGACAAACCGCAGGTTTTTAAAAATCACTCGCGCAAAGTCTTTGGCCAAACTTCAAGCAAACTTCAAACATGGTAACAAGTAGTTTGATGAACTTTGTAACAAACCAGAGGTAAAGTACTCCATATGGCTACTATTCTACTACACAAAGGCCTCGTAAAATATGTATTTATTTTGCTCAAAGCTTTGTGCATACATAAATGAAAGATTATCACCTTTAATGCAGCAACAAATGCCAAAGTAAGAATAGTTCATAAGGAGTAAAAAAAAATAATAATAAAAAAAATCTGACCATTAAAATTTAAAAATAATATGAAAAAATCACCTTCAAATTAGTGTTGAATATCTGATTCACCTCCCTGATGGCTGTATATTAGTGATGCTAGCTGCTAGTGATGATTAATAATATTAAATAAATCTTTGATTGAGAGGAATAAAAAAAGAGTTTGTATCCGTCATAGACTTGGTCCACTGTTAATATTAAAAACATTTTGGTACCATTAATATATCTTCAATGGATATTTTACATTTTGGCCCACTGCTTGCATAATATAAATATATAATATTGTCAAGGGCATCCTCTGCACTTGAATGTCCTATCAGCGTTAAATTGTACATATTTCTTTATGAGGTATATTAACCACCATTTACAAACTTACTGCAGAGTAAACTCTGGTTGAGCTAATAGCAAGAAGCTAATTGCTCCTTTAAATGGCTCTTCAAATCCAAATTGCTCACTGTGGAATTTGGATTTCAGTTTCTATACGGGTTATGTGGATGGTGTCCTTTTTCTTAAACAGACATTAAGTCAACATGTAGAAAAATAATAATAAAAAAATATCTTAGTTTCCAACACGTTATTGTAAACCAACATATGATTATTGTTTCCAATAATCAAGTGATTATTGTAAACAAACAAACTAATAAATGACATCAGACTTATATGGCGCTTTTCAGGATACTCAAAGACGCTTAAATATCAGGATTTATTTTACATCTTTTATTAAAAAACATATGCACTTTGAATAAAATAAACCTTTACAGACATTTGTTCACTGAAAAACAGTAGTAAACCCACGAAAGACTCCAGAACCAGAAGCTGGACCCGGCTGCTTATTCCTGCAGTGAGACGCAGGATTAAGAGCATGAGGAATCTCTAATCTGGACTTAGATTCCAGCCTGGGTTTGAAAGTTCACTCTGATCCAACTCGGCTCAGAACAGAACTGCTCTGATTCAGAGCTCAGAGGAAGTTGAAATAACCAGAATCGTGGTGCGTTCAGGTACCTTCTGCAGATAGGAGAGCCTGGAATTGTGGTTTTAGAGCGGTCCAGGAGTACAATGAGGTGTCCACCTGCAGAACCAGAACAATCTGTTTGTAACTTTCTGTGCCTCTAAAATAAAGAACACAAGTTTCAAACAAAAAAATGATAGGGTTACCATGACGACATGTCTACGGGCGAGGTCTGGCCTCCTGCAGAGTTCCTGCAGACGCTTACAGAGCTGCTCAGGGGTCGAGTACAGGTACTGATCTGGGACAAAAAGGAGGAAGTCAGTGGCGGTCCCAAGAGAGGGAATGGGGGGGCCATGGCCCGGTCTTGAAAAATGCTGACCACCGCTGAGAATCCTGTTCATGTCGTACAGTCACCTTCTTCCATTCATGTCAGTGAAGACATGAATGGAAAACCCAATAAATAAATATCTAAAATTATATAATTTAAATATAAACATGTAATTATTATTATTTTTCTTTAGCTGTGAATTCACACATTTCCTACTGGTCTGTTTACCCATATGAAAGTTTTCTGAGTGTCTCACTGCAGGAGTGGCAGTAAAGAGCAGCAGGAAGAGGCCAAGTGTTGCAGCCAGAGAGGCAGAGCCGTCTCAGGTGTGTTTACCTGGGAATATTTCAGGATACACCAGAGCCTTTGGACACAGAGGGAAACATCCACAGTGAACTGCTTCCAACCTGAAACATCCCAGAATCATCATTCATCAACACAGACACAGTCAGGAAGAATCAGGATCAGCTCCATTAACAGGTCAAATTTAATACTTTACAAGACTTTTTAATGCCACCTTGAATGAAATCTAAGTTTGAAAACAAAGGGGGTGGTTGGGGAATCCTACTGTATTACAATTAGGCATAACAAAAGTAAAATCTGTTTGTGGCCCTCAACATTCATCACTTGCTGTGTGTGGGATTTCACGCCGAGCGGTGAAGACTTTCATCTCTCACTGTCAGTCCCGTGAGAAAAAAACTACATACGAGATTAAATAGTTCTTTCATGATAAAACTTAAGACATATGACAAACGTATTTAAGACCAACTTTAACTTTTTAATTGAATTTAAGACATTTTAAAACTTTAATTTGAGGTACATGTATTTAAGACCTTTATTC
This sequence comes from Girardinus metallicus, assembly GCA_903067095.1. Lineage (NCBI taxonomy): Eukaryota > Metazoa > Chordata > Actinopteri > Cyprinodontiformes > Poeciliidae > Girardinus > Girardinus metallicus. The sequence continues at coordinate 2,881 of CAEGAE010092478.1, read as the reverse complement.
ATTCTGGGATCTTGGTTCTGATCCTTTCTGCCTAATCTCTGCAGTCGTTTTTCCTCTGCTCTCTGTGGACGATGTGTTCAGGGTCTGGGTTTTTCCACGGGGATCTGGACTTTCTGGAGGTTCGGTGTGAATGCAAACTAAAAACCAGTACTTTAATAGGGAGAACAGAACCTGGAGAAGTGTTCCTTCAGATGCTGATCTCGGATCAACACACCAACGCAGCTATCCGATCAAAGCTGGCTCCTGCTGGCTGCAGGGTCTTAATGAGCTCTGCTGATGATCCGGATTCATCGGACAGAACCAGATTCAGACCTAATGAGGATCAAAGTGTCAGCGAGGCCTCAGGCCCACATGATTGCGTTGTTTCCGCTCCAGAACCTCTGACAGCTGAGCCTGACTTACGGGGAGCTGCATCCTGGAATATCTGGAAGCTTTGGGAGAAGAAGCAGGAACGATCCAGAGTAGGAACATCTACAACAGCTTCTGGGCTCCAGATGTGTAACACCTCGGAAAACCAACAACTCAGTATAAACCCAGCATATGTGAGCCCAGTCCTGGTTTACATTAATAAACCTGTTTTACACTTGATTTTTCAGCTGAATCCAAGATACGTCCATTAAGGACATTCACATTTTTCATACAGGGAACCATATTTTTATCCAAAGAATAGCTTCTCGTTTCTTAAGCAACCGTGGCCAAAGACACACTTTACAGAAAATATGTTAGTTTGTTTAAGAAGGGTTCAATGGTTAACATCAAGCAGAAGAAACATTACAAAGATGCAGAAACTACTAATCTCGGGATGAGAATTGTCCAACGTATTATTAAAATCAGGAAGGAAGGTTAAAGGGCTAAACAAAATATTAGTGTGATTTTTGTGATCTTTAGGAGAAACGCTGCTTTCTGAATTTTTTCAGCTGTATCAAAAATTGTTGTTTCAGTATAGAGTTAGATCTTTCTACGGTGGCAAACCTATTTCTGACGCAGGTTTGTGTGTAGCAATTTTAGAAATCAATATCAATATTCTGATCATTAATTGGATAAAAAAGGCTCATTCTGCAAAGTCTTTTTTATCCAATTAAAAAATGCTCTGCAGCCTTTTTTAATTGTGGTTAAATGAGTGGTTTCTCATTTAACCACTCAAGCTTATTTTATAAAATATTGTAAGTATATTAAAAGATGAAAATAAACATAATTCAGCTCCCTTTTTAAATAATAAAATAATAATTTTGTTGCCTAAAATAGAATGACATAGCATTCCGATAGCTTACACTTTATCATTTATTTGCAAACGGTGGCCTTTAGTGAGTCAGTATGCTGCTGCAAACGATTAATCAATTACTAAATTAGTTGATGATTATTGGAAAAAGTCGATTCATTGTGATTAATTGACTAATTGTTTTTGCCCTAGCTATACTGTACTACATTATTATTATTATTCATCGTTATTTAAAAACTTACATTGCCACTCCGAAGAACTCGTGTTTGGAAGTGGAGACGACGACGTCGGCGTCACACAGCACCTTCACGTACTGGTCCTTACTGGGCAGGAAGCCCCAGTTCAGGATGTTGGACTGGAGCAGCTGCTGGGAGGAGGAGAAGATCTCTGCAGGAGGAGATCACAGCTTCGTCATGTGAGGAAGGTCACAGTGTTCCTTTAAACTGACTGGCTGAACTTCCTGTTGGTTATAATTTGTGAAGGATGATGAATGCAAAAAATTGTCTGATTCTATGTGACTAAAATCTTAAAGAAACTGAGTGATTTGACTCGTAGAATATTATTTTTGATTAAAAATCAATAGAAACATTTTCCCCTCAGCCTTCAGTCTCCTCCCCTTCCTCCTCCTCCTCCTCTTCCTCCTGGGCTGTGATGATCTTGCAGGAGGTTTATGTTGGTAATTAGAGGAAGAGGACAGTTTGATGAGGACAGATCTCTCTGATTAAACCAGCAGAGTCTCTAACAGGTGAAAGTGATCAATACTCAGAGCTGTTAGTGAAATCACTCAGCTCCTAATGTGATTGGCTCTCGGCTGATTTACCGCCGGCTGTTTGTTCTGCACTAAAACTTTATGATCCAATAACTCAGAGTGGGCTCGGCCCGCTAAAACACACACTCATCAACACTCCATCACATCGTTATTAAAACACTGAAATGCATCCAGAGGAGACACACAGACACTGGGACACAGGTGAACACGCACCTGAACCGACAGAGTCCTGTGAGTGGTATGAACATCCCACTGAACAGCAGCTCAGAGCTTCGTGCAGTTCAATGTGTGTGTGTTGAGCAGACGAGTGTGTACCTGGCACATCGGTGAACGTCTCTCCCAGCACTGACAGCTGGAAATCCACTTGTTTTTCCTTCAGTTTGATTAAAGTGTTGAAGAACAGCTCCGGGTTCTTGTCATGTTCCCTTTAAGCACAGATGGCAGGAGGTTTTGTTTGGACCACGAATTCAACCTAAATGCAATATTACATAATCTATATATAGATGAAATTTTTAGAACTGCAACTAAGTATTTTTTTAGTTACCACTTATTCTGACGAATAATCTGCAGATTTTTTATTTAACCACTTAAGGTTATTTTATGCAGTATTAAAAACATAAAAATGCAATAAACAAATATTTGAATTTCTTTTTTAAATAATAAAAATATTTTATTGCTTAAAATTCAATATCACAGCATTCCTTTAGCTGATTATTTGTACCAAAAGAGGCATCCACAGCAAAAAATAAAAAATACCTCTGAGACATACATAAGAAAAAGCTCAGTCCTCTCTTCAGGATTTCTGAGTTGAACATATTGACAGAAAAATTTGGTTTTTCATCTTAAATGCAATATATGTATATATATATATATATATATATATATATATATAT
>CAEGAE010092474.1:0-13454 GCA_903067095.1 Girardinus metallicus | reverse complement strand
GTTGTTTCTGATCATTTTGACAATTTGTTTCTGCAGGTACTTACATCACTTCGTGCTTGGGGCAAGCCGGACTTGATTCATACACATTTACATGAGCGATGAGAGGGCGCCTTACCGTTTGGTTCGTCTTTATACAACGACATTTCATAATAGCTGGGGAGAAATTATTACAGCGTAAGTTAAGAGGATAGTTCATACCCAATAAAACAACAAAAGAAAATCTTTCTACAGAAAACTTACGAGTTCCTGACGTGCAGAGGAAGATGCAGGCCAGAAAAACGATGAGCTGGACAGCAGACTTCATGTTTGTCTCAAACGGTAGAAATGAGTGAAACTGATTTCTTGCTGTGATTCTCTCCTCTCCAGACTGAAGGATTTCTCCTCTCTGTGAGTTTTGCTGTCTGACTCTGGAACGCCATGAGCTTCACCTTTTATACACTCACAGTTGCAACATAAGTCTTCCTACGAAGTGAAAATAAAACTGTTATTCCTGCTTATTCACCCCCTCTGATAAATCTGTCCACTTTCTTCTGAAACAGGAGGAACTCCCACTTCCTTTTATGGACTCCTTGCGCTGAGGGGAATCCCTGCTTCACAGTGAAACAAGCTGCGTGACCTCAGACTGCCCCCGGCATTTATGCCTCTGCAGAAACACTGGCTTTTGTGGAGCAGGACCCAGTGTTTAAATAATGTTCAAATAAGTGACAAGTCAGTAACTCCTCACTGGTACTGATTCATTTTAGAGTTTTACAGTCTGTCAGATATCATGCATAGTCATGTATTCTGCTTTCCTTTAGTGTAAGAAATGCTTTTTTAAAGCTGTTGTTGTCTATTCATCTTCCTCCAACATCCAAAATCATAATTTGTGTTTTATTTTTGCTGAACTTTTTCTGTAAACCTAAGAATCTGAAGCATCAATTCACTGCTTTGGACTTCAAAGTAATGTATTTTGCAGGTCCTTATAGCTCAAGTGTGTTTTTTAACTGGACAAATAAAACCTCTGATGTCCCAAATAAAATAGTGAAATATTCATTCCTCTCCACTAATCGCCATTTTATTAATATTTGCATTTGCTGAAGTCTCTGATGTTGAGTTCATTTGTTTGTTTGTTTTTTTTCTTTTTTTTTTTACATACAAAATACTTCTAACCAGTGATGGATTTCTTAACTGTTTTCCTGGACAGGTTGACTGGAGTAATTTCTGTCATTAACTTTGAATTATTGTAAATCTCTCACACAAAGTCACTCCCCGCCTGGTGCTTCAGTCTTTAAAGCTCCTGCCTCCAGCAGATGTATTTCCATTTCAAATGTGAGCAAATCTTTGTGAATATTCCTCTAATGACGAGAAAAACAAAATTTTTGCAATTATGGTCTTTCAATTAAACAAGAAACACAATAAAAATCACAGGTGAATAAGTTTGTTCACCATACATGTTTCTCCAACCACTTCCTGTCGTCTTCTTCTTCGTGCTTTGCACCAGTGAGTGTCAACACCAACTTGTTGATCGTTTGACTTGGGTGATGCAAGAAAAGTGTCAGTTTTGCGAGACAAATAAAAAAACCCACATCATCCTAGAATTAAAACTTTTTTTAAAAATTGGTGTGTTTCCAAAAAGTAAATTTATTTTCTAAATCAATTTCTAAATGCCCAGCCGACTGAGGCAGATAACCAGTCATTCTGAGCTTGAGATTTATTCCTGTTTAAAGGAAGTCATTCCTCTCCACCGTCTCCACATGCTTGCTAAGGATGAGGAATTTCAAAGCCAGTGAGTCAATTTTTAATTAACTGGCACCGAATGACTGAATTTCTCTAAATGTATTAGAACTTGTGCTATGTTGGGCTGCATGTAAATAAATATGAATCCAACTGCATGATTGTGTTTTAATGGTAGCAACTGGTTTAAATGAACTGGATTTGAACTGAATAAGATTCTCTATACAGTAATTGTTCGTGTTGGAAGGTGAATTGAAATGACATTGGTTGACAAATGGAGCAATGTAAATGAATTGTATGTGAATTGTGTCATATGTCGAAACGTGTTCAGTGGTTTTTATTCAGCTGAAATAGTCAAGACAGGAACGTATTAAAAACATCGGTTAACTCGCTAGTGGGATTTAAGGTTGGCAGTTTTTTTTTTCCATACTTCCAACTCAACGTTCTCCACTGACTCAACAATATCAAATGTTGAGATAAGACTCTCCCGTTGAGACAAGATAACTTGACGTGAAATCCAACAGCTTTGAGAGGGAGTGTGTGTCGCAATGCAGCTGGGAAGCATCCAAGTCCTCAGGTGAAGCACATTTGACCTGTTGACATGTTCACAGAGAGAAGGCCAGAATGTTGATCTCTTTCCTTTAATGATGGAGAAGATAAAACACCAAACTATTTTTTCTTTTAAACATTTCAGAATAAAATCTCTTGGTATGCGTGTGACAGCGGCTGAGAGAAACAGCAGTAAATGTGAAAGTAAGTCAAGTAAGTATATGTAGATCCGTAATGTAAAAATGCATGTCACATTTTTCAGATTTAATTTTTTTGAAAACTGCGTTTCATTGATTGTTATCGGTACTTGGATGCTTCCCAGCTGCATTGCGACACACACTCCTTCTAAAGCTGTTGGATTTCAGAGAGAGCTGTTGAGTTTTCCGCCACATTGTCTTGTGACCATGGAGGAAGATTCTTATCTCAGACTCTGATATTGTTGAGACAGAGGTGGATGTTGTGCTGGAAGCCTGCCAGCATTCCTGCTTTCTGATGTGAAACTTAAGCCCACGGACGAAACCGGAAAAAGTTTCTAAAAGTTTGGAAACGGCATGATTTGGTGATTAGGTGAAACTGCAGTTTTTTTTCTGTATTTTCATGTATTGATATTACTTTGATTTGATTATTTTGTGCTGTGATTTTTGACTCATTTTACATGTTTAATAATCAGCCAGATAAAGATGTTCTCTCATCATCTTCCTCCTGTCTCAATAATCAGCTTCATAGTTTAACAGAATCATTAAAAACAAAAATACATGGCATGTTTTATTGTTTTATTGCTCTGAAAAGCAGCGCTTTTCAGAGCAATAGAACAGTCAGTTGCAGATTAAAGAGAGTTATCTTAATGATAGGTACGACTCATATTTCCAAACAGCCAAATTAGTGTTTTCTGAAAGTGTGATAACGGGAGAAATCTCCCAAGCTCTGTCTGACATCTACACCTATGAAACCTCTCAGGATGTGCAACAGGCCTCAACCAGTGATGTCAGCTATTCATGTTTGAAAGTAATTATCCCTTTCTTACATCATTTCGCTCCCAGGATGACAGCTTGCAACAAATGTAATAGTCAGCTCTTTTAGTTCTCTTTTAGTGTTGACTTCTTCGGAAAGAAGAAACTGTGATTCCTCAAAATAAAAAGAGAAGTTGTTAATTAAAAGGCCTTAAATGGGATTCTTGCACTTGGTTCCAGATAATGTGAAGCTCAGAAGAAAAATGTGTTTAACTCGCAGGTATGAAGCCTAGAAAAGGGATTTTTTTTTATTGCACTACTTTTGCTGCTTTCAGCATTTTAGCTTCTTTAAGATGAGAAGAAGGACTTTTGGGCTTCCTTTTCTCCCGACTATGATTGAATCAGATGGTTGAGTCTCTAATATAACAACTCTCTCCTAGATTAACAAATAAGATTGCAGTTTTCTAGTTCATATGTCTATTTGCAGTCTAAATATTTTAAGATGGAAATAACTATATATATTTTTAAGTAAACATTTGACATTCAGTCCAAAGCTCACAAACGACTTCGCGACCTCAAATCCTCAAATTTGTCGCCGTGCGTTTAGCAAAGAGTACTGTAAAAAATATATATACACATCATATTAACTTGTGGGTTAAACTTATTTTAAATAGCATCTTATTCATTTTATGGAGGAAGTGGGACAAAAATAAAACCCAAGCAGATTGTTTTATTGCCACCTACTGGTATGTTTGTAACTTTTAACTTTTACCACAAACCTCATGACCTCATTTGTCTTTCGTCGGTCGGATAAATCCTGTCGGCGGTTTTCTGTCAGCAGCTGCAAATTGTTTAGTCTGCATGTGTTGGCAAGTTAAAAAAAAAATTATTTGAAACGTAAAGAATGGACAAGGGGCAATTATGTCTTAAAAAAATACAACCCCATCACCAAGATGACACATTTAATACAACTGAATTACGAAAATAATAATGGTTGTTTCATAAGAATCAAAATCACAGCGAAACATAGAGGAAAACTTTCTTTATTATGATTTCAGCCTTAAAGCTTGACAGACGTTTCACATTTATGTTTAATTGTGCAGAAAGAGCAAAAGGTTTTAATATTTTTTGTTAATTGGATCATATTAGATAATAAGTATTGATTGTAAAGGTTAATAAAATACGTCTCTTCCTTCAAATCTCTAAAACTGGGAACGTCAGAAATTTAAGACCAGTATTTTTCACAGTATTCCAACTAAGCAAACTGAAACTGTAGGCAATTGCTCTATTCTATGACATTTTGGCACACATGAGGAATTGAGGAATCCAGCCGTTGTGAAATAATCTCTGCTGATGACAACACGCTGGAGGAGGTCCTGGTAGCTAACTGAGCTCATCTGGGCTTGGAGCTTTACGTTCAGTATCCCACTTCTCAGTGGGATCCTGAGAAGCAAGCAAGATGGGATGATGAGAAAGAAAGTCATTTCTGAGTGAAAATAATGTGATAATTCAGTAGAAAAAAAAGTCAACTCAATCATGTTTAGATTCCAAGCGTTATTCTCTTTGACAACGCTTTTTCTTGTCCATCTACAGTCTATCCTGTTCAAAGAGTTTGAAAAGCAAACATGAGTGAAGTTTCCCTCCTCCACCTCATTCAAATCTGACAAAATTGGTGTCAAACGTTTGTGCAGTAGAAATGTTCATCTGTGTGATTTTCATTTTAAAAGTAGTAGTAATTAGAAGTTTCCGGATGTAATCAGAGGTCATCATCAATATCATCAGAGCAAAAGCAGCACGAGTGAAAACTTTTGCGGCACAACCATGGCAAAAACTTTTGACACCACTTGTCTTACATTTGAAGGAAATGGTCGAGCCAGCTTCATGTGAATGTGTTCCTGCGTTTTAAGAAGCAGAAAGCCGTCGTTATTGGTGCAGGAAGATGAGGTCTGAGAGCCTGCAGGGAATTGCTGATGTTGACTCAGGTGATGCGACTCACAGTCTAATGAATCTGTACTATGCAGGCAGCTTTGTTGCTGACCTGCCTCGCTTTTAGCACTGCAAGGACCCAAAAGTGCACTTTATTTATTGGCTTGGTGCAGTTTTTCTTACTTACTGTACTTCTTTTTGCAAACAAACAATGATTTGTAAATGCACCCAGGTGGGATCATTGCTCCCATTGGACAGAAATGACAGGGGCGGGGCAGAGAAAAATCCTGAATAGAAAACAAACATGGAAATCCTGCATGCTGCGTTTCTGCTTTGCACTTTCGCAATACCACTTTGGACGTCAGGAACAGCTCGTTTAATATAGGTTTCTCAATATGATATTTGGACTCCGGCCATAAGTTGAGATGTCGTAGGCCTGTGATCGTAGAATCGTCTAAGCACAAGCTTTTTTCCACTGCGGTTAGATTAGTAGCTCAGGACGTTAAAGATAGCAGGAACTATTCTTTGATGCAACATAAAATGTGATAAATGTGCAGCATTTGAGCTGCAATTAAATCATCTTAATGTGCAACATCAATAGTTATTTATTTGTACATGGAAGGTGAATGTGTTTTGGTAGCAGCTGCAGTTGTTGTTTTTGAGAAGTGCCTTCAAAACATCATTATACGTTGTAATGAGTAATGAGTATTTTTACTCATTTAAACCTGTAAAAAGAGATTGGTTAAGTACTAAAATTAAGTAGTGTTAATGAGGGTGTTGGATTTCAAATTTCCAGACTCCTGTTGGTAGTAGAATAAAACTACTATAGATGTGCTGATGTGATTCCTGCTGACCATGTAATGCACGACAGCTGCTACAGATGCTGCTATTGACCTTTAATCTTCTACTTAAATGAAAAACATTTATAATAATTACTTTTTCACTTGCTATGACTCGCAGGAGTTTTTTAGTGAAATCTGTTTCCGGATCCAGACAGCGCTGGCTGTTATTTTTTATGACGGCTCTGCCATAACAGAATTATAAATCAGAGCTCAGCTCGTTTCTGATCTTTTGACAATTTGTTTCTGCAGGTACTTACATCACTTGGCGATTGGGACAAACCGGACTCGGTTCATACACCTTCACATCAGCGATGAGAGAGCGCCTTAATGCTGGGATCGTCTTTCTACAACTACAATTCCTGACTGAGGTGGGATTACACCGTCAAGAAAACTGTTTATACCACATAAAGAAAAAATATTTTGCCATATATAATGATTTATTTTTATTTTTTTTAAACAATTGAATGGATATTACTTTTGGTGGAGTGCACTTACTTGAATGTGAGGTGCAGATGGCGATGCAGGCCAGAAGAACGATGCCCTGGATCGCAGACTTTATGTTTGCCTCAAATGGAACAAAAATAATGTTTTTGCAGTGATTTTCTCCTCCTCAGTGTAGAAGCGTTATGACTGCGAAATACCATCCGCTTTGCATTTCATGCACAGGATGTCACAAATGATTCTGCTCTCTCCTGAACCAGTTGGAGTGTCCCACTTCCTTTTATGGACTTCCTGCGCAGAAGGGGAAAAACTCCTTCATAGTGAAGAACGGTGAGGCTTTTTTGTCTCACTGATGAGACAAAAGTGACAAAAGTTGTTTACTTAAAACAGATGACAAACATTTGATAAATAGAAAAAAGACTTGAAATATGAAATGGTTTAGATTCATTGAGTTGCTCTTCTTTGTGCTAACCGTCACCCCCCTTTCATAAATATTTAAAATTAACTACATTTCATTATTTTGTAAAACTTAAACAAGTGGAATACATAGAACTGGAGATTTGGTTGCATTTTTTTCAATAAATAAATTAGTAAAAGCTAGGATATTCAATGTTTGAACATTATAAATTATAAAAATATATATCAGTTTATCTATAGAGTTTATCCACAACAGAAAGTCATCTCTGCTTTGTATTGGTGTCACTTTTTAAAGTTGCTTTACACAATATTGTATTTATGTTATTATGCCACCAGCAACCAAAACCACTGATTCAAGGCAGGATGGATCCATGTTTTTATGACTTTTATACTAAATCAGAGCAAACTCAGTCTTCTCTCCATCGTCTCTCTGCATTACTTTCTGTGATCTGTCCAAGTTTGATCCTCTGTTCTGATACAGGTGGAAAGTTTTTAAATCCAGTATCATATGACAGGGTTTAGTTTATGTTGTAGTTTTTTTAAAGTTTTTGTGGATCTACTAATCTTTATTCATCAGCAGCTGGACAGGAAGATGTCAGAGAAAGAAGATGAAGACATGCAGGAAATGGTTTGGGAATCAAACCTCATCAGAGCCTCAATCAGTGTCTATAAAGCAATTTATTGATATTTGAAAATAACTGTTTACATCATTTCTATCCCAAAAGCACAGCTTATTTAATGGTCAGCCCTTTTAGTTCTCTTTTTGTGTGGACTTCTTCAGAAAGCAGAACTGTGGTTCCTCGAAAAAATAAGAGTCTTAAAAACAACAGAGTTCTCTGTGATTCTTGCACTTGATCCCAGATAATGAGAAGCTCATTTGAAAAGGAATAAAAACATGTTTTATGCATGTATGACGGGGAGGAAAGGGATTCTCCAAAACCCTTTTCTGTCCTTTTCAGATGTCATTTACCTCAACCCAGTTCTGTTCAGGTGAGGCTCTGTTCAAAATGCCTGATTTAAAAATCAAAGTGAGCTCAGAGGGCAGTTTCCTCTTAGTGATCCTCTGGTTAAGATGATCAAAAATCATCTATTTTGTTTTTATTCCTCCACTCCTCTGCTCATCACCTTTGAATATTAGGACAATCTGAGACCAAATAACCCGACGGTCCTGTTTCTGGGCTGTAGGAAGAAGCCAGAGTGAGAACCAACACCATGCATGGCAAGGACATGGAAACTCCATGCAGGCGGCACCGTGCAGCAACATGGCTTTTTTCACATGTAGCTTTGCATACACCCTGTACAATTAAGCTGGAAAACATATTAATCTTGAGAAAATTTAAAAGTTGTATGTTTAGTGGCATGGATAGAGATTTAACCTGTCATCTGATTACTGGGATTTCAATGTCGGCTGTGAATGGTCTCATCTGAGGCTCATCTTTAACATCCTAGAATAGCACAAAACTGTAGTTTTGTGCTATTCTAGGATGTTAAAGATGTGGAACAGACTAGTTTCTGTTCCACAGTGTTTTAGCTGTGGAACAGAAACTAGTCTGTCGGTCTGACAGACCAGTCGTTTTCATCATCTGAGATGGTTGTGAAAAGCATGTAGAGTCCTGGCTTTAGTCAGTCAGGAGGTCTGTTGTCTCCAGGTCTGAACAGGACCTTTGGCCTTTTTATAATTATCTTTTGTAAATCTGTTTTCTCTGTCTTTCTGTTTCAACACGCACTACGTCATTAGAGGTGTAAACAAATGCTAAGATGAACTGACCCAATCCAGTCAAATTAACGACTGTCTGTGTCGGCAAATCAATGAGACAGATTAGAAACTTTTTGCTGGTTTAAGCTTGAATAGTAGCCATTAATGTAATACAAAATGCAACAACCAGGATGACATGTTTAATGCATTTGAAGTATCTAATTACAACAAAGAGCATAGAAGTTAACTTTCTTTTATTTGATTTCAATCATAAAAGTAGAGAAATTGGAGCAAAGTGTGACAGATGCATGAAATTTAACAGTGCATAAAGAGGAATGGGTTTAATGTTTTATTCATTGGATTACACTAAATAAACATGAGTACGTCCACCAACTACCTTAGGTCAGTACTAGAATAGTACGTCTTTTATCGTTTGACATTTTGGCACAAAAAAGGAATTGAGCAATCTAGCAAATGTTTTGAAAGAAACTCTTCTGATGATGAAACCCTGGAGCAGTTCCTGGTAGAGTTGGCAGTGGGTTCCTGTGAAGAAAGTGAGGAAAACAGTGAGAAAAAGCTGCTGCTGCTGCTGCGAGTTGACTTTGTGTTTTCATGTAAAGCTTAAAGGAAGAACATGTTAAAATAATTACTTTTTCACTTAAATTTCTAGATCTTGCAGGAGTCTTATGGTGAAATTTGACTCCGGGTCCAGACAGACCTTCCTGTTATCTTTCATGACGGCTCTGCAATAAAAGAATGATAAATAATCAGTGCTCTACAGTCTTGTTTTCGATCATTTTGACAACTTGTTTTTGCAGGTACTTACACCACTTCGGGCTTCATACATTTAGGACGAGGTGCATACACGCTTACATCAGCGATGAGAGCGCGTCTTACTGCTGGTATTGTGTTTATGCAACGGCAGCGGATGTTACCTGGGAATATGGTGTAAAAAAGGCTATTTATTGTCTTCTTTACAACTTACTGCAAAGAAGACAATTTGCCAAAAAAATATTTAGTCATAGTTGCGCTGCAAAAACAAACTGTCTCCAATTTACAGTAAAATACTGGCAGCTGTATTTTACAGGTAATGTCTGTATTTACTCTATAAATAAAGACATTACCACATTTATACTGTAAAATTCTGGCAACCACAGCTGCTGATATTTTAATGTGAATTAGAGATGTTTTTTTTGTTACAGTGTAATAATTTTTTTGTGTAAAATGTGTAAAATCCTTGCAGACAACACTTACCCTGTGAGGTGCAGATGGCGATGGAGGCCAGAAGAACGATGCCCTGGATCGCAGACTTCATGTTTGCCTCAGATGGATCAAAAATAATGTTTTTGCAGTGATTTTCTCCTCCTCAGTGTGGAAGCGTTATGACGGTGAAATACCATCCGCTTTGCATTTCATGCACACAAGGATGTCACAAATGATTCTGCTCTCTTCTGAACCAGTTGGAGCGTCCCACTTCCTTTTATGGACTTCCTGCGCCGAAGGGGAAAAACTCCTTCATAGTGAAGAACGGTGAGGCTTTTTGGTTTGACACAGTCATCACTGATGAGACAAAAAAAGGTTTTGTACCAACAAAGCATAGAGATGTGTTGCACCTGCTTTGCAGTTGAAAATTTAAGTTTTTCTATCATTTGCTCATAGTTTACTGTAGATAAATGAGGTTATGTGATTCCAAGAGGGTTATTTGTTTTGATCAGGACTCTTGAGTTTCTCATATATCAAAAAACTTGACAAATCCAAAGAGGCATCAGAGTTTAACAAAAAGTCTTCAGAAAACAACATGAAGCTAAATGAAGGTGACATTTGTCCTGTTGCCATAATTAATCTTTATAAAAATAAAAGTGGGCTGAAATACAGTGGCAATGCCAATGTAGGTACAAAGTGGAGGACAGAATCAGACTTACTATGAAATCCTTTGCTGTTACCAATTAAAAGTATAAAGTAAAAGCAGAATGCACCAGTGTTTGTTTGGTTTTGTATTTATTGTAATTTAACCATCAACAGCAAGTAGTTTTTACGTACAGTGCAATAAAAGACGAAAAGACATACATGTATTTGAATTAAACAAAATTATGAAAAAAAAAGGAATAAGGAAAAGCTTTTCTTGTACACGGCATTAACTTTCACTGATAAAACATTAAAGTACAAACTGACAGGTATTTTGGAAAGTCACAGTTTGCTGATTAACAAGCCTGTCATTGCATGAAATAAATATTTTAGTTTTAGCTGCTGGTGCCAACGTTTGTAGACTTAAATAAACTCAAACCAACACAAACAGAATGAATAGCAGCTTTAATTAGTCTACAATTAAAGCTGTAGACTAATTAATCTGACACCTTCTGCCTTGTGACAGAAGGTGATGTTGCTGCTGATCTTGTTGTGGCTGCAGTTGTTGTCGTTGTTGTTGTTCTGCAAAGAAGATAAAGCACTGGTGAATATTTTTAAACCATCACAGTTCATGTTTCTTTAAAAATTGTCTGAATAAGGTTTCTACTCAAAATAGGAAGTTCTGTAGTAGCAAAAAGAAAAATATCAACAAAACCTTATCAGTTTTTGTGATTCCTGTTGACTGATGCCCTACCCACTAAATACCAATTTAAACTTTTATGTAAAAGTTGAATAAACAAAATACATTTTCAAAGGACTACTTTTTCCACTTACGTTTCTAGATCTTGCAGGAGTCTTTTGGTGAAGTCTGACTCTGGATCAAGACAGCGCTTATTGTTATCCTTCATGACGGCTCTGCAATAACAGAATAATAAATCAGCCTTTAGTTTTCAGTGTTGTTTCTGATCATTTTGACAATTTGTTTCTGCAGGTACTTACATCACTTCGTGCTTGGGGCAAGCCGGACTTGATTCATACACATTTACATGAGCGATGAGAGGGCGCCTTACCGTTTGGTTCGTCTTTATACAACGACATTTCATAATAGCTGGGGAGAAATTATTACAGCGTAAGTTAAGAGGATAGTTCATACCCAATAAAACAACAAAAGAAAATCTTTCTACAGAAAACTTACGAGTTCCTGACGTGCAGAGGAAGATGCAGGCCAGAAAAACGATGAGCTGGACAGCAGACTTCATGTTTGTCTCAAACGGTAGAAATGAGTGAAACTGATTTCTTGCTGTGATTCTCTCCTCTCCAGACTGAAGGATTTCTCCTCCCTGTGAGTTTTGCTGTCTGACTCTGGAACGCCATGAGCTTCACCTTTTATACACTCACAGTTGCAACATAAATCTTCCTAAGAACTTAGAAAAAAAGAAACTTCCTGCTCTGTTAGTTTCACTACGTTGTAATCGATCTGATTTCTTCTGTAGGTTGAGGAAATCCCCGCTTCCTTTTATTTACTTCCCATGCTGAAGGGCATGACTACTTCACTGTGACCTCAGGGTGAACGCTTGAGGTACGGCAGTACGGAAAACACTGGCCTCTGTGCAGCTGGACTTGCTGCTGTAAAACGTCCGATAAGTCAGTAAATCCTCACAGTTGAGGTTTAAAACATGTTATTGTTTCATCAATTACAGTCTTTGAGAAATCAGGGACATGCATGACATGGTTACAGATAATCTTCGAGAAAGTTTGTCATCATTCTTTGGTATAACAGGCAATCTGACAAGAAAAGAGGTGATAAAAGTAAGAAATATGTTAACCATTGGATAAATCTAAATTGGAAGAAACAGATTATCTTTACTAGTTCAGATTTATTAAGTTCTTCTCTGTTTAAATTTAGCTTAAGGATATTTTTACTTTATGTGGATATATGTTCTTTTAAGAATTTGGTATGAAGTTTCACCTGCATTTTAGAAAATTACTGTACTTAACTTTCCGGGTGTTTTATTACCACTACCTAATTTAAGTTCTGGCATCAACCCCCTAATTAATCATCCACTTCATACCGTTTTTTAGGCAAACTAGTGAGAATGAGGTCGCCAGTTCATCAATGAGGCACAGAAGGAAACTAGAAAGTGTGCATTTACTGTGAAAATGCAAGTGTGAATGCTGAATGCTTTTGTTGAAGATGCCAAAACGTTTGAAATCAACTGCTGAAGACTTGTGAAAATGCCAGAAATAGGCAGACGCAGGAAAAAGATGCAGTGCTTTCTGAGCTCAGATAATGCAAAGAAAACAAATTCGTATTGATTTAGAAACAACAAAACAAAAGTTTTAACTCGGGAAGAGTTCAGAAATCAATATTTGGTGGAATAACGTGACAATTACATTAGTAATATTGGATTCCCGTTTATTTCAAGGCTGTGAAAACAAACAGACTAAAACTGTAAATGTATTACCAATTTGTCTATTGTGATTGTAATCAATCAAATTAAACAGTACATGTAAATATTAATAAAAGATAAATAAGTCATAATCTATAATATGTTGTACTGTGGGTCCAGAGTTAATGCTTTATAAAAATTAATGCATTATTAAAACTATTTTAAAGGACTGTCTTGTATTTATTACTAACTTGCCGAATTCAATGCACTTACTAGAAAGAAAAAAAACCTTCTCAGTGAGTGCCATTTATCAGAGAAGTGCCAAACCTGCATGTAATTAAGAGAAATGGTTTGATAGCAAACATCAATCCTTAGCCTGGACGTAAACATGTATTTATCCAAGTGTATTAACAGGAAACCTCGCAAGACACCTTTTTTTCAGCAACATGTTTATCCAACAACTTATGTTTTTCTGCAAATAAAAATAAATATATGTATATGTAAATTGATTTATATATACATATATTTTTGAAAGAAACATAGATTTATTTTAATCTGGTAATTTGGCATTTTGTCAATCCAGAGGTTAGATTAAGATCAAATTTATCATCTCTTTCTTATAGTAAAATTATGTTTAAGGGGTATGAATTAATTGAGAATGGATGTCACCAAACAAAGTTTATCC
>CAEGAE010092473.1:0-22877 GCA_903067095.1 Girardinus metallicus | reverse complement strand
GGGTGAGAGGCGGGGTACACCCTGGACAGGTCACCAGTCTGTCGCAGGGCAACACAGAGACAAACAGGACAAACAACAGGACACACACTCAATTTGGAGAGGCCAATCAACCTGACAGTCATGTTTTTGGACTGTGGGAGGAAGCCGGAGAACCCAGAGAGAACCCACCACGCACAGGGAGAACATGCAAACTCCGTGCAGAAAGACCCCGGGCCGGGAATCGAACCCAGAACCTTCTTGCTGCAAGGCAACAGCTCTACCAACTGCGCCACTGTGCAGCCCAATCTAGAACATTTCAAACTGAAATTCAAATACATCACATGTCAGATGTCAGATTTTTTGTATTTTTGAATATTTTAGCTCTACGGAAAATCTGTGAATAGGTGGGTCTTTCAAAAACTCCTGCAATACGTGAATAATGATCCTCGAATATTCAGGGGTCCAGTGTACTATAGTTAACATCTTGTCATTTAGAAATGTTAACTTCTGTTACCGACTGCTGTGTTTACTAGGTGAATCCTAAGTTGATTCAGACTAAAAAGGTAAATGCTCATTCAAACACTGATTTCACAGAACTTTCTCGTAGATGAGAAACGCCTGGACAAGAACAGGATCACATAAAATCAGCCTTTTAGGGTTTCTTTAAACGCTTTTCACTCTGTGGATTTTATTTATTTGGACAGAGAGGATGCCAGTTTGGAATTGCTCTCTCAAAGAAGAACATCAAAAACCAGAGCTGCACAATACATCAAATCCTAATCATCACCACCATAAGTGTGCGATAGACTGTTTGGAGGCAGTATTTGGCAGGCTTCTGCATTTCACGTGCCATGCACTCCAATTTTGCATCCAATAATTTAGATTATAATATTAAGCCAGTTGGACAGACTTTTAACTGTTGATTGCTCCCTAGCTGAACTAGATCTTAGTAAATAATTTGCTAAAAAAAGAGAGAGTGGAAGGGGAATATTATAACGAGGGGAAAACAACTAGAAACATGTAGTACATCATAATAAATATGAATTCAGTTCAATTAAAAAAATACTTCACTTATTTCATTCATCCAAAGGTAAATTAGATGTTGTTTTAACTCATATTACTATTCAAAGAGTTTTACAGTAGTTTCTGATGGTTGTGGGTAGGAAGAGTCTTCTGTAGCAGTCAGTGTCTTCTCAAATCTGAAGAAGTCTCTGACTGAAGACAACCAGCTGTTGACAGTTTGAAAGTGACGCTAAAATTTCATGAAATGATGAACATTATGAAACTGCTGCGACATTGCAACAATAACGTTTCAACGCCATGTTTTTCACCCAAACCTGCTCAAAAGTGTCTTGCAGTACTTATAATTCATCCTCAAATACAAGTAAAGAAAATAAAAAAAAAAGGTTACCCATAAGGTTACTCCATGCTATAGCTTCAGATACCTTAAAATCTTTGATTGTGTCTGTGAGATTCAATAATCCCATTTTCCTGAACACATCATTAATCCCAGCTTATTAGGAAATAAACGGTTGAAATATGGACTATCTGAATTTCAAAGTTGACAAAAGAAGCAATGATTAGAACGCAAGAAATCCGATCTCAGCAATTTCTAAGACTAATCAGGCAGAAGTGAAAGTTTACAGATGAAGTATTTCAACTCATAAGATGCATATATGTCAGTACATGTTCTTTAGCAATTAGTTTTTTGTTGTTTTTTTTTTTTGTTTTTTTTTGACTGATTTGCTGGTTTAACTTCTAAACAAATTGTTTAGAAGTACATATCAGTTTTATGTATCAGAGTAGTAAATATGCTATTTTCTGGAAATTGTTCACACACATGCGCAAAGTCAGCTGGACTGATTTTATCTCTCCTATTCGCTTTTCAGAAGCTGCTTTATCCCAATTGACCCTCATTTATATATGTAATGTATTATAAAAAATATTACAGGGGTTCTTCAACCCATTAAACATGCTAAACTCTGCTGTATTGGACCAGGCAGGATGTAAACCTTATTTTTTCTTATGTGCATCAAAAGCCAACTTGATCTCTTTACTGCCACACTCGAACCCGACGGTTTACCCAAATAAGATGATTGGAGCCGTGCACATCAACAGCTATTTGACTGCCTTTATGTGTGCACTCCATTAAAACACCCCTCCTGGGAGGAAACCTCAAAGAGAGATTTAATGGGCTTAAAAAATGGAGCATAGCAAAACCAAAACAAACTCCCTGTGGAATCTAGACTTAAGTGTTTACGGTATCACATTTTTCATCTTTGTCAGGGAGATGCTGCACCACATCAGCACAGACTGACTCCAGGCTTTTTTTTGTTGTTTTTTTTTGCAGTGAGAAACTTAAAATGTGCTGCTGATGTGAAACAGATTTAATATTGTTAGGGTGTTTAATTGTATATATTTTTGCTTTATTAGGCTTAATAATAGAAGTGAAAAGCAGCCTTTTATCCTTTGAATGCAGCGTTGTATGGCACAATGTTGAGATGCGTGTTGATCTGTAATAACGCAGCATAAGGTCTTGTATTGAGTACATTTTTGATTGGGTTATATATTTATTTAGTTTATTTATGGGATGGGATTTGGGGATTAGGGGAAGGTATTCATAATAATATAGAGCATTTTAGCAGGATCTAAGCAGCACCAGCTCATGTGATTTTCTGAGCACATGAAAACATGCTAACACCTACCAGCCACCAACCTGAAATATGTGGTTATAGTCAATGTAGAAGCATCTGATTCAGTTTGACATATTACATTTTTACAAGTTTCAGATTGATTACAGATATAAAAAATGCTCCATGCCAGTTGTATGTCATCATCATAAAATGAAACCTGGAGATGTAATGCACTAATAGTGGAGCTAACGTATAACTCAGACATGAAGTTCGACATCTGTAGTGAAGTTTTCATTTTTGACGGTTGGGAAATCTTCAAGTAGTTTATAGTCATGCTCTTATTTTGAAGTGGTGAAAACTGTGAATTCAGCTGTTCCGTTTCCTCTCCTCACTTTCTTCTTGCCCCCAACCCCTTCTCAGTAACTGTGCTTCAAAGAAGAAACGTACAGGAACAAAATAAAACAGACAATAAAGAAAATGACATGGACATAAGTGGAATATCTAAGGGCTTTCTAAAACTTGCAAATTAGGTCAAAATTAAATTCATGTAGTTAACTGAAATTAATGCTTTAGCTTTAGCTTCGGCTAAATGTTGTGTTGGTGTAGTGCTTCAGCAATAATGGAAATATTGTTTGAGTAGTGCGTTAGGGTTAGTGCAAGTAACTTTTTACTCAGCAGTGAACATCACTGATTGAATGTGTTCTGAATAAGACAAGATTTGTGCTCTAATTTTAGCTATGTGTTGATTACACAGAAATAATATGGAACAGCTAATAGTCAACAGAGCATATTGTCCTCCTTTACTGTAGTTTAAAACCACGTGACAGAGAAGTGTTGGTTTTAAATGGACTTTTGAAAACATTTTTCTTAGCTAATCGCTTCTCACTCATACATAATACAACGAGTGATAAGCTAACTGTTATCTTTTACTGTTCAGATATGTCTGAAGAAAACTGAATTGAGAACTTGTTCATTGTTGTTTTTATTTTATTATGTATCCTTTTGAATGCAGTTAATATTAATTTTGTTTTATGGTAGCAAACAAGAACATCCAGCAAGGCAAAATGGCCAAAATTTCACTTTTTCATTACCGTGTGTCTCTCACATTTCCAGCTGCTCTCTGTGTCCTTCCTAATCTTCCTCCATGTTGTGCTTTGAGATCACAATTATGCTGCTTCTTTCTCTGTCTGTTTCTCTTTTTCTCTTTTTTTGTTCTTGCATCCAGGCATGATTGTTATTGTCACATTAAAGCAGTGTAGGGAAAAAAAGCATGAGCAGAGTTGAGTCTTGCTTTAATTTTAGACTGTCTGTGATGGAAATTAAATCTCACTCAAGAATTAATGGCTGGGGATCAGGTTGAGCCCCAGGGTCAAGATCTGCTACTCACATAGCTATTGACTCTGCAGCACTCCACTCTGATTCATATTGGATTTAATGGTGTGTGTGTTTGCAAACGCATGTCTGTAGTGTGTGTGTGTGTGTGCGTGTGCCACAGTGAAAGGGCGTGCTTTTTAAATATGAACTATTTCTGTGTAAAGGCACGAGTTTTATGATTGCTCCCTACATTGAACTTTATTACAAAGCTCCATAATGACATCTCAGTACATCCTTAAAACATGAAGTAGATTTTCTTTTGGATATATATATATATTTTTTTTTAATCAACCGATAGAGTGTTGGCATATAACTTATGTTTATTTTCTGTTTTTTTTTTTCTAGGCTGCAAGCTGCTGCTACAGTCATGGAACCGATACCTACATAAATCTTAAGGCTTTGGAAAAGTGGAAGGTCATGGGGAAATTATGAACCTCTTACACTCTGCAGCTGATACTCTTTAAAGCTGCCACCTTATGTCCTTTAATTTTTCTTGACAAGAAGACCCTCCTCCAAAGTGTTTGGCACAGCTCGAAAATTTGTGGAAATTTCCTCAAAATCTAGACACTAGAGACTTTTTAGTCTAAGGTACAGCAGGACCCTTCAAAGCGTCTAACTGGAATAAAATTGTTACATTTCCCCTCTTTTACCCTCCTGCTACGTCCTAAGACTTTGAAGCACCAACTGATGGAGAAACGAAGGAAAGAGTCAGGATAAGGACGAGAGTTATCGTAACAGGAAGTGAAGAGAGATACTGCTTGTTGGCTTGGGAACTTGGAATAGGGCTCCTGTGAGCAAGATTTATATTCCGTTTCAATTTTTTTTACAGCTTACATAAATTGAAACTGGGGATTGGCTTTGTGACTACAAAGCATCAAAAAAAGGCAAAGTAAAACATTGGAAATTTTAGTATGACAAGGGTGTTAAGATTCCTATGCTGGCCCCTGTGGCCTTTGGCCCTTTTCAGCATGCTAGCTACCGTGGACATGCTGGAATTTGGTGGGGCAACAGGCCAGTACGCACGCTATGGCCGCTGGGAAGCTGGATCCGTGGGTGAGCTCAGCTTCAGTCTCAAGACCAACATCAGCCAGGCCTTGGTGCTCTATCTGGACGACGGTGGGAACTGTGACTTTTTGGAGCTGCTTATCGCCGGCGGCCGCCTTCAGCTGCGTTTTGCCATCCACTGTGCCGAGCCGGCAATTCTGCACATGGAGACGCGGGTCAACGACGACCGCTGGCACATGGTCTTGCTCACCCGCAATTTTCGCGAGACTTTGCTAATGGTGGACGGCGAGACAAAAGTGGCCGAGGTCAAATCAAAGAGGAAGGAAATGGCGGTGGTCAGCGACCTATTCGTGGGTGGGATCCCTCTTGATGTGCGCCTCTCTGCTCTGACCTCCAGCACTGTGAAGTACGAGCCACCCTTCATGGGGCTAATCACCAATCTGAAGGTGGGGGAGATGCCACCCACACTGTTAAACAGCCAAGGCATTGAGAGCGACCTGGAGTATCTCTGCACCAAACAAAACCCGTGTTTCAATGGAGGGTTTTGCTCAATTCAGTATGGAGAAGTTCACTGTGACTGCACTCACACCCGCTTCAGGGGGAAGTACTGCAAGGAAGGTAAGGACCCGTTTCTGATTGGATTTGTGTTGTCGTGTCGTACCAATTTGGACATCAGTCTTGCTTTTCTGAGGTAAAATTGCAGTTGAAAGTATCGTCTGACTTGGTTTGAAGAACATATTCAGAACAATGTTCTGTTATGCCGTTAGAGCCAAGTAGCATTACGAATTTGACATACTGGATGCGTACAACAGTTTTTCTCCCCAAAACTCTAATGATAACCAAAGTAAATATTGGTAATTTTATTGCTTAAACATAACCAGTGAAAGAACTTGTCAATGTGCCTTGGTTTAGATAACCAGTCACCACCTGGAGATTTCAGAGGATTGCTGCGATGCTTAATTCCAATAATGGAACTTATAGAAGTTTACATACACCATATTTCCAAATTGATTGAGTCACCTTCTCAAAAATAGTAAAGATGTTCCAGTCCCTTCTTTGGCCGCATGTGTACAGGCCGCTTTATCACAGTTGAGTCAGTGGATTCTGAGGGGCAGAGGTCACCAATCTTCAAGAGAACCAATGGTTCAAGTCGCCATCAAATTTGCTCAAGCAACAGGGCTCAGAGATCTCAGTGGAATGAGCTGAGCAGCTACATTAAAGCCTTACATTATCATGTGTAATGCACAGTGCTGGATGAAGTGGTGTAAATCATGCTGTCATTAGAACATGGAGAACTAGAAATGTCTTATCTTCAGGAGTTGAACTGGGCCTCTTTTGACAACCTCATGCTCCAGACTGTGTGGTGACAGTTTGACAAGGTTTCCCCTGGTGGTAGGGGCGCT
The DNA here is from genome assembly GCA_903067095.1 of Girardinus metallicus. Taxonomy (NCBI): domain Eukaryota; kingdom Metazoa; phylum Chordata; class Actinopteri; order Cyprinodontiformes; family Poeciliidae; genus Girardinus; species Girardinus metallicus. The sequence continues at coordinate 16,483 of CAEGAE010092473.1, read as the reverse complement.
CGGTAGTCATTCATCCATTTTTTGAGTTAAAAAATGTTTGAAGTTGGTAGAAAATTTTAACATATTACTTGATAATTATGTGTTATTGGAAGAATGGAAGCTTAATATCTGAATACCAACTATAAAGTCTCAGAAAATGCCAACCTTTAAAAAAAAGCCAAAAAAAACTTAAATAAGCAATGCTAAGGCTTTTGTGGGCACAAATAAAGCGTGGTGGCCCGCCAGGCTTATAATATAAGGTGGAAACCCTGGTTTGATAATGGCTGACAGTGCACCATTGAAGCACAGTCTGCAAATGCATAAAAAGGGAGTTTGGTGTGTAGAAACATGACTGTGCCTGCATAGAGTCCTGTACTCAGAGTGGAGGCTGCAACTCTGACCCAGGAAATGTTCTCCTGGGGGAGCGGTCACATCCGCCTGTGAATGGCTGAAATCAGTGAATACTTGAGACTTCCTCTGGAATGCTGAGAACTGCCTATTTTCAGCCATCAAACATACCTCTACTGAGTATTAATACATGCAGGCATGCCTCCCAAATGTGAACTATTTCTGTGTATCGGCGGTTATTGCAGAAGCTAACCGCCATAAACTGTCTTATTTCCGATCTTGGGGATACAGCCAATCGGCTCAAATGGGGAAACAAACGGCACATCTGGATTGGCTGCTTTGCGGACAGCCAATAGTGTGTCAAATAGCATCACACCTAGGTATTTCTTCTTCTCAAGCTGTACGTTCTTTTGATGAAACAGTCAACGAAGAGGCCGGTGTTTCACAAATCATTTGGAGTTGAATTCCAAAAAAGGTTCAACCTGTAAAGTATGAAATTCCCAATCACAGCCAAGGTTTAAAAACATCTTCAATTAGTTACTTATTATCATAACAAATATCGCTGACACAGTGTTTATGTTCCCTTCATAATGATACTATAATTGCCTAGTAGTTAAGGTAAGACGTTTTCTGTTCGGACAATGCAACTTTCAGATTTTGTAAGTATTACATCAATATTACATTTATTTCAAAACTATATGTACCAGAAATATGGAAAGCTGCAACATACTAGATCACGTACAGTGCCGACTCTCGACATTGTTGTGTTTTTCTGTTTATTCTCCTCACTCCTCTCCTGCTTTTATCCCGAACCAACCCACTGCTGCTGGCGAGCGGCCTGCTTCTGCCTGCCTTTGCTCTGGGGACGTCAGCTCATGTCAAACCTGCTTCTGTTTTAAACCCCTGGAATGACACATCCTATTTCCATATCTGTGGTTTCTCCTTATTTTTCACATTCATCCTATTTTTTTTCCTCTTTTTTTGTTTCTCTTGGAATAAAATTCCTCCCATCTTGCCTCCTACCTTCTTTTCTCAAGGCCATCTGCTCTCCACCTCCCTTCACCTCTCTCCCTGTCTGCTTCTCTTGAGGTGACTCCCTTCCTCCTCTTATCTTCTTACCCTTTACCTGCTGTCAGCACTTCACAGTCCTGCCACTCCTCCTCCTGCACTTATCGCCATCCTCTGCTGCTTTCATGTGTCTGCGTCCCCCCCCCATCCTACTTGTGAATTCTCTAATTCCCCACGTAGCCATGAGGAATTGCTCTCTCCATCTTGATCATTTGTACTCTGGGTGGGGGGTACGGTGGGAAAAGCTCTTCATCCCTCATTATCGCCGTGACTTATAAATGTTGCATTATTACTTTCGGAATAATCAATACGCTCGGTATCTTGCAGCTTTCCCCAGGTGATGAAATGACGTGTAATTAGCGCTAAGAACTGCAGATAGCTTCATCGCTGCCGGTTACGTGCTGGTTGTTTGAAGTGATGCGTTTTTGCGCGGCCCACACTTCAGTTTTGACAGCACTGGAAAAAGATATCCAGCCAAACAAAAATATTTAGTTCTTCTTTATTTTTATTAACCTAAGGTGGAAAAACTAAAACTGTCATCATTTAGATCAAAGCCTTTTCAAACCTTCTTAGGTGAGACGGAGATGCCAGATTGTCGCCTTTGTAATCCAGCGACTCAAAGTCTCACTCTGTATTTACTTGACTATTACTCCTTGCAGCTCAAGACTCAGGAGCTAAAGTGAAAAAGCCACGCAGGTCTATTCTGTTCCCTCCGTTTTTCTGTCCAACTTTCATAATTACTTTAATGTCTCTTGTCCATGTACTTTACCTAAGATTGCAGTCTGGGTGTAGAAAGCATACACTGCTGCCTGTCTCTTGGCTAAATTGAGAGTAGAATACCAATGTAGGGCTAGAATGACTGCAGGAAGCATTTGTCCTTTTGAAATGGAGCGAGGAGGGGAGGAAAATGAGGTGGCTGAGAGGATATGAAGGTGTGCAAGGCAGGAACAGAAATTTGGGGGAGGTGAGAATGATGATGGTGAAAAAACTGGAAAGGGGTGAACGGCGGAGCAGTTGCCTTGCAGAAAGAAGGTCCAGGTTTTGAATCCCAGCCCCTGGGGGTCTTTGTGCGTGGCGTTTGTATGTTCTCCATGTGTACCAGATACTTCCTCTCACAGTCCAAACCCCGACTGTTGGGTTAACCGGACCGTTGTGCTCTGGTGTTCCCTGTAATGGACTGGCCAGCTGTCGGCCCAATGACCGCTGGAAATACACACCCCGAAAAGTTTTTCCATGCACTCTGAAACAAATCAGCGAGCTTTCAGTAAACATGCAGACATGCTTTATTTGCTCAAGAGCACTGTTTTTATCATACTTTTTATTTAATGTTAGATTTATACATGCAACTTCATCTATAAATCAACAACTGCTTGTCAGATGTATATTAATATTTTGAAGAGCCTGAATACTAATCTTTATGTAAAGATTAATATTTGTATCCATGGCAAAGAGACAAAGGGGGCGGGGTTTGGACCAGAAACCCACTGGTTACAGAACAAACCTCCTACATTCCTGAAACACTTCATGTTTTACTTCCAGTAAAACATCATTTTATTGTATTACAATCCTCATAATGTATGAAAGTACGTTATGAAATATAATAAGCCAGAATCTACTTACTTATGGGTCCTATGGTCTTACTCATGACAATGTGATTGGACTTTTTGGACTACTCAACTAAGTCAGCCTAAGGAAGAGCATTTGCTAAAATCTGCAAATACCTGAGAGCACCATTCTAAAAATAGTACTAGGTTTAATAGCCTAAACACCAAATATTTCTGAATGAGCAATAATAACCACAGTAGAAACCACCTTAGCATGACAGCAGAAGATAACATCTAAAGTCTTTCTCTTTCCAGACTTGTAGAGTACAGCCAATCACTGGTGAAGGAAAATAAATTGTGGCCTATACAGCCTATAGGATGTCAGGTAGCAGTGCACTGAGATATTTCAGTTTTTGATATGCACTATGGAAAATTTCACAAAGACAGGTTTTCCATGAGAAATATTCAGTTACATTCCACATATGAATATATGAATACTCAACCTTTTTGTTTTTGCTAATCTAGACATCAGCTTGGATGAGTAAAACAAATTTTATAAGATATACATCTCTATTTCACAACACCTCACATCTAAACATAGACCCCACATTGTGTCAGAAGCTAATATGTACCTTAATATACCCATGTTATGTATTTTTTGTTATGTCTGGTCAGACCGAGGCCACTCTGACTGCTGACCTCACTCATGCCTCAGAAAGATCTTCTTAAGTATTTTCCTTCATTAGATTTGGTGAAGACAGATTCAAATAGGGACTAAATATAAACATTAATCAATAAACCAGAGAGTTTTAATTATTACCAAACATTTTCTTATCCATGTGCCACAATAAAGGTTCTCTGAATGAAGCTCGCATATTGCTTTAGTGATTGATGTGCTTTAGAAAAAAATCTCTGTTCTTCCCCGTTTTAATCATCCTATTAGAATGCAATTTGTAATGGTTAGAGGTTTGCGTTTACTATCAGGAGTTGTAATTAAAGCAGCTCTGTGACTCTGTAGGCCATTGTTTTTGTAATTGATGTTGGCCTCTGCCTCATTCTTGGGTTGACCTCCAAGTAGAAATGCAGGCAAGCCAGGAGTTCTCAAGTCAGTGTAATTGGGATGTAAGTGAATGACTACTTTTATATTATGACAGTAATTAATCAGCAGACAACTAACAAGCATGTTTATTTATTTGAAAAGAGACAATGCAGAAGCATTAGCAGAGTTAAACTCTGCTAATGTGCCAGATTTAGCCAACAGGGTCGTTTTAATCAGAATCCTCAGGTTGATGATACAACAATTATAAGACAGCTAAAATGAAGGCGGCAAAATTTGACTCAAACAGACATAGAATGAAAAGTATAAAGGAAAATGAAAGGAAAGTAAAAGGCTTATGAACGTTCAGATTTACATTTTAAGATGAGCCTTAAACTATAATAAACCTGATTATAAACTGTAAAAATATTCACAACCTGATGCCTTTCCAAATATTCAAATTCAACTATTTTTTTGCTGTAACAATGTTTCCTGGCAACCCCCCTCCCCCCAAAAAAAAAAAAAAAAAAAAAAACAAATCATATAATGTTCAAAATCCATGTCATTCTACTTTTAAAGTTTTGCCATATGTGCCATAAAAATGCATTTGCTATATGAGCAGCAGAGTTGGGGGTTGGGGGGTCACTGACAGGAGTTTAGAGAAACAAGACATTTTGTCAATTTAACTGTTTGTTCAGTGACTAAACGCCCCCCTCTGTAGGGGGAGGAGCGTAAACAACCACAGCAGTCTGGAATCTTCCCAGGCTGGTCACCTGACTGGTCACTGTTGTGGGATGGCATCCTGTTCGTCAACCAACACTTTTTTACAAGTCGTCCAAGTCGTTTGGACGTGTTCCCTCAAGTTGCAGTCAGGACTGCATGCAGCACATCATGGCTCTTGAGAATCCAGAATTTTCTCAGATGCATTTGTGCCTTTGTTTAAAATTTGTTTTACTGATTTATTGTCTGATCTGTTTGTGATAAAACGATAATATTTGATGGGGGGGAAACAATCAAAGAATTCACACGCATCCTAGCAGCAACAACTGCTAAGTATGGCTTTAATGACTTAATGATTTTTGTAGATAAAAATAGCTATGGGCAACTTTGACTTAACATGATCTCTAAAACATGGAGCAGAGTTGAGCAGAACAGGAAGAAGATGAAGTTTATCAAGCTGCTGGACTCAGAAAACAGGAATACAACCTACAGCAGCTTAGAGTTGTTTGGGTAACATCATAGGCGCAGCTATTCAGTGTTCAATAATATAGATTCCAGAAGTCTGTTCTGTACTTGATTCATATGGGATGTAATAATCGATGATGCTTCTTGGACATTTTTTGCATGTTTAAAAACCGCAGTGTTGCCGTCATACTTTTGGACTGTCCTTCGGTAAACATGTCTGAAAGAAACACTATTAGCATGTGTGAAGAAGATTCATGGAGTAAAATCTCGCATTTCTTTTTGAAAAGGAAGTTTATCTGAGCATGTCTCGCAAACATGCTTTCGTCGTTACATTAGAATATGGTATAAACTTTCCAGCCACCATTCCAGGGAGCCATGCAGTAAACTGACCCTAAACAGCCAGGTGGTCCCCGTCTCACAGCGAGAATTTGTGACCTGAGGCGAGCCTCTGGCTGCAGAGCCGAGGAGAGGAACAGTTCAGTTTTCAGGAAATCCCACATGCGCTGGTCGGATTGTCAGCTGTAGATGTTTTATATTGTATCCTGGATGTGTGCGAGACACAGCAGAGCGAAGTGACCCGTCAGCTGTTTTAGTTTGGAACCGGAATTCAGCACAGAATTGTACATATTCTAGATTTAAGGGGGTATTTTTTCATACATTTTACAGAGAGCTCACACTTAGAGCTTAAACATTAAATTAATAAGTTATTGTTTTGTAGAATCATTCTAACTTCCTACTGTTTTATTTCCTGGCTCGGGTGTTTGCTATTGGGTATAACCTTTTTCTTCAACTGGAAATCAGTGTAAGAAAAACTGATTCATGTTGTGGAGTGTGCAGCTGAAAATGGGAAGCTCACCTTTGTTTTTTTTTCTCTTCAATGTACGGAACTAATGAGGAAGCAGAACTCTGAAAAACATTCTGCAGATCTTCCTGAGATAGACTTAGCTGAATCCAAGACATTGCCTTCTGCGTCCAACTATGCAGGTATTAGTAAGGCAGCAACTGCACTGAAGCTTCAACAATCTGTATTTTAAAACCTACCACAATACAGCAACCGCAGGGTCTTTGAGGGCAGAATAATTTTTTTTATATTTCCTGCTAATAATCTCTGCAAGTTCAGAAACAGTGTTGAAGCTTTAGATAAACGCTTTGACGACTCAGCTTTGTTAGGGGTGCATAATATGACTGAAAAATGGGTCATGATATAAGCGTTTCATATCAGTCGATATCGATAACTACTGATTAGTTTCTTTTCTTTTAAATATCTGAAATACTGCCAAACTGGTGGTGAACGCTGAAACTGCTGCTGCAGTTTGTTACCTAGCAACAAGTTGTCGCTAGGTAACCAAAGAGCGAGTGAGTTAGTTGATGCCACTCACATAACTTACCTGACGTTGAGCAGCGAGCGCTAAAGCCTTTTCTGCTGTGCAGACGAGTTCAGTGAAATGATCAAATATTCTATCAGAATGTCTCCTAGGGAATGATCAGAGGATTTACCTGCCTCTCTCTCTCTCTCTGCTTGATGCTGATTGGTTGTACACCCAAAGCAGAAATCAGGCAGGCTGTTGATATGAGCTTCTATGGTAGTGCTTAGACTTTCTGCTGCATGCATTGAGTTTGAAGTATTAAATGATGTTATCACAGATGTTTTCTGAGGGGTTCTCAAGTATTTGTGGATTTTAGATATTTGTGTGTGACTGTGATGTCTAAGCCCTGGACCAGGGGTCCACTGTACTGCAGGAAATCCTAATAAAGTAACTAAATCAGACCTCACTTTCTTGAGTTTGAGAGGCACAAACCTTGTTCTAAACAAGAATATGACAGTAATATTTTTAGCAGATTCTTTATACATTGATTAAAAGAAAGAGGAGAAAAGGGATCCTCTGATAACATTTTAGCCATTTTGCCTATATGGACAGACACCAAAGTGTTCTTAAAGAAAACACCTATAGTTGAGATTAAACAATGTCTCAGATACAATGAGTCATGTTGTGTTTGCATTCCAGCATTTTCATCTTAGATGTGCTCATGTCGAATGTCAATACATGTTTTTATTACATGTTTTTATGTTGTGGAGGAGAAAGTCTTTTATTAACTTTCTGCTCCAAACTGCCATGCAGTTGGGTTTGATTTCTCTGTCTCCATTAAAATGTTAGCTCTGCTGTTTGTGAAGACTGCTAAATAAAGAATTCAAGTTCAACTGTTCACCAGGTGTTGACAACTCAGCTTCACATTTAGCCATCTTCAGTATTTACTCCTGTGTGTTGGCTACTTTTCTTCACCGGCTGATCTCCATTCTGCTAGCCTGTATCCTGTGCGTCTTATTTAAAGTCTGTTAATACAGTTGCAGAAACATTCCAGCTCAAGCATGTCAAACGGAGGTATTGATCCCAATATGCAGGGGAGTATTTGGCCTGAGAATACCTGAAGGAACTGAAACGCCGTCAGTGTGGATTTCCACACAAACAAGGTGACATTCATTATTACATTATAGATCTCCTGCGAACCCGAGCTAGCTCCCTGACATTTATTTCCTAATTCAGTGCTCCAAACAGACAGGCCCACCTATGGAGTTAATACAGCACAAGCAACATCAAATTACTCGGAAATGAGCGTCTGATTGCCGATGTGCCTGCTGCTTTAACGTTGTCACTCAAGTTGCAGATTGTTGTTGCTCATGGCTCATCAGCATTTAGCGAGGCTTCTCAACAGGAAGGCTAAAAGTTATCCTGTGTTTTTCTATTTTAAACAGCCCTTGTGTGAGTGTTTTCCCAACTTATGGAGGAAATGCAAAGTCTCGGATCTGCTCAGCTTGTGAGTAAAAGATGCAACGAAGATGGGAGCCGTAGTGAATTTCAGTAATCCTAAACGTAGCACTGAGGATATAATGGCTTTGCATTTTTGAATGCTGTTTACTGTGTGCCTGTTTAAAAATTGATGAAGTGTATGCTGCAAAGGGTGATTGCCTATAATTAAAAGAATGGCAAATATCGACCAGTTGTTTGGACAGGGTGATGAGATTAAGGATGAACATTCTAACTTCCCATTTCGTAAAAATGACTGCCATTTTTTTCTTGTTCCTTCATGCTAAATTGAAGCCATGGCTGACCGTGGTTGACCCAACAGCATCTGGCTTGACAAGATGAAAAAGACAAGCATCAACACTAGTAACCCTATTTTAGAGTCAGCTTAGTTTGGATGGGCAGAAATGTTTTGGTTACAAAACATAAAATTACATGAAGTAACATTATTCCACAGTGTTTTTCTTTAAACTGTGAACCAAGTTTGCTTTGTTTGACTCTATGGAGGTATTTATAGAACGTAGAACCTTGTTGGCATTCCTTCCAAATGTAACATAACCTCTTACAGATGGTTATATATGTAGTAGACGCACTACTGCTCCACAATGGTTACATTGTGTTTTTTTTCTTTGTTTAACTTTTTCATTATTTGTAGCTTATAATTAAGCAGAAGGGATTCACTACTCAGCCTTGTGAAAATGTATAAAACACTTTTCTTATGTTTCATCTCTGTCAGTTATTTCAGTCAAGAGATGGACAGTTATGTTCACCATTAGACTCTGATATAACAAATGATTTTTTTATAGTCTCTACTGTTAGAAATGAACACTGAGCCAATGAACACTTTGTTAAAGTTCTGTATGGCGCTGTGATAGCTTACACATTGGGAAAGAACATACTAAATAGGGTTGTTGTAAACAAATATTTTAGAAATCGAGGAATCTATAGATTATTCGAAATCGAGTAATCGGAAAAAAAAAATTATAAAATAAAATATTGGTAAATCTGGCATAACATTGGTGTTACTATCAGATATCAATATCAGTCCAATTTTTCATTTTTGAGCTTCCCTAACAGTTACTTTTTTGTAGTTTAGAAAACTAACCTGTAACAATAACAGCTCACTTTCTAAGTTAACCTGAAGAAAAGTTGTACAAAGATCTGAAATTCTATTCAATTTAATAATAAAGAGTCAGGCTCACAAATACGCTTATAAAAAATGTCTATGATCCAGCTTTTAGTTTATGTATTCATATTCAGTGAGTTTAATAAATTAATTCTCACCATGGCCCATACCTGTCAAGATTTGAGTTTGAGAATACGGGAAATGTCACCTGGGGTGGGGGGGGGGCTTGAGGTGCGGGGACAGGCAAACGAACTAACGTAAGATGGGAGGGGGAGGAAATGGACCAGGGGACAGACGAACGTAAGTCCGGGGGGGAAAGACGACCGGTAGACTAGGGGACGAAAGTAAGAACGCGGAGCAATACGGGATATTTACAGCACGTTCGTTCGTCACACTCAGAAACTCATCTACCAGCCATGTACCGCCCCATGATTTCCACCACCCGTTTGTTCAGACCGGAATGATATGAAATTTACTGTGCGGTTCGTCCGTTAAGCTACACTTACACTATAAGCATCAAGTGCTCAGCCGCCCGCCATGTTCAGTCTATCCGCTCACCTGTATAAACACTCCTGCAGTGCTCTGCCCGCCAGCAGCTCCCAGAGGAGAAAGACTGCGGTACTCCAGGCATCGCGCCAGTCATTTTAAGGATGCTTATTGGTCCCCCAAAAACGATGAAAACTCGGGCATTATCGTCAATCAATAAAATCCCCACGGGCTGGACATTCATAAATGACAACAACTCAAAGGCGGAAGTGAGAGCTCTGCACAATGCGAATAATGTTCCGGCCGGATAATAAATAATAATTATGGACTCAAATAATAATAAAACAAAAATTAACGAAGCTTCGAGGCAGGTATATTTTCCTCGAGGAATTTTAATAATCGAGGTACTCGAATCATTCGAGGAATCGTTTCAGCCCTAGTACTAAGGGACTTAGTACATTGTGTACTTTAGTATTTTAGTACAGATGCCTAAAATACTTTCTGGAGACTTTACTATGAGCAAACTATGAGTCTTGGAAAAGTCACTGGTTTTCAACTAAGAATCCATGATGGATATGATAAGCTAACCACTTGGTGCAATGTTACCTGGGTTACGGTCTAAATCACAGGTGTCAAACTCATTATTTTGAGCCATATCATGATCATGATTATTCTCAAAGGGCCGGTTTGATCCAAATGTATTGATACAACCCATTAACAAAGTGATAAAATATGAATAAATAGCTGTCTATGGATTTGATAAGTACTGCTTGACGTGAATATATCAAACATCTTTTCACACTGATGTGATCTGGCTGTGCACAGATTTCATTTGATTGATAAAAATAATAGTTAAGAGCACAACTGTTGTCTTGAAGGTTCTACTTATGTGTCTCTTTAGGGACACATAAACAGATGGCCATTTATTTTTGGCTATCTATTTATGGCCATAAACAAATTGTCATATATAGATGACCCACCATGGCCATTTTAAAAGCTGGGTCAGATTTGGCTCCCGGGCCCTGACTTTGACACACGTGGTCTAAGCGGTGACAGATTGCACTGTGTTGTTGTAGTTCTTCTTCTGAGTTCTAAAAGCAACTGGTGAGGCGAGTGAAAGCTGCGTTACTGCCACCAAGTGGACTGAAGTGTAGCCAGAAATCACTGCATGTGCTCTCTGGGTCACGTGACATCGTCACATCCATGTCATAAAAACGACATTATTGCAGTTTGTAAATCATCGCTCATTACTACGTGACAATACTACATCAAAAACACTCGAAATCTTAAGAAGAGACTAATGGCTCAAATCGATTGAAATTAGTAAAATTTGTTAGGAAGGATGGATCTGCTTGACAGAGTGTGTGTTGGAAATTTGGAAAGCCTGTAGAGAGCATGGATCTGCCTTTAATGCACCTTGGTGATGAGGAACGTTGGTTTTACCTTTTTCTTTCTTGCATTCCTTAATAACTGGATGACAATAGCAGCTCAAACCAAGCATAAATCTTAGATTTCCACTTGGACGGAATCAATAAGACGATGAGATGTAGCGACGCAGAGCGGTGTTTCTTTTCCCTCCAAAAGGATTATTGTTTGTTCCGTCATCCCACTCCGAAGCTGTCTTCGCAACACAGCCCAACATTTATTCACAGCCATCTTTGTCAGCTAAAGGTCTTAATCACACATTTTCATAAACACACAAACACACTGACACACATCCCTCTGGCGTCACCGCTCACAAGCCAAGCAAGGAAGGTAAATATTGACTCACAGTCTTCTCATTAAAGAGCTCGCTGACTACCGGAGCCTGGGAAGGACACATAGTACACAGGTTGCAAACAGAAGACCTGCTGTGTGTTAACATTTGCTGGTGTTCATAGTTAATAGCGAACCCCTTTTGTCTCCTCTTGATCCAGTGTGAGACTTTAGCCAAGGGATCGCTTGGATTATTGAATCAATTTCTTTTTTTGGTCATTCTGGATTGTAGGAATTACATGAGCTCACTTTTTATTCTCCAAAGATAGTTCATATAAAAAGAAGGGTTAATCTTGTTATGCTAGAAAGTTATGCCAAGTCCATACAATGAGCAAAGCCTCTAGCCCCATTCTCCCTGCCAACTGTTGTCTGTACTCCGCTGAGGCATGATTTGTTCTGAATTATCTTCCCAGCTTAGGGTTACAATGACGATGACGCTTTTCCCTGATGCTTGTGTTTTTGTTTTTTTTCTTTTTTTTTGTGTGTTGTTTTTTCTCCTTTTGGCTTCGGTGTCATTTTGGTCCATAACAGCTTCCAACACCAGTTTTGTGGCTCTGCAGAAAGGAGACATCACAGTGAAAACCGCGATTATGAAAGAGCCTAATGAGATGGAAGGTAAAAGAACGGGAGCATTGTTCGGACGCGCACACGCCTGATCAGGCCTAAAAATGCCATTACCTTATTGTCACTTGAGCTGTTCTCCCTGGTTTAGCTCCAGAAGAAGCAGTGACCTTTTCAGCACCGTCCCACATCAGGTCTATTACGCGCTGACAGTTCACCTCTCCCTTTTTCCTTGTGAGAGGATAATACCAACTGCCCTTTTTTTTTTATAGTGATGAAAAAGCAAGACTGGCCTCGGCGTGATTTCATTTTCTCTGCTGCTGGAGCTTCTTTTGGCAGCGGTGCTAACAGTCACTTTACCTGAAAGCAATCACAAGGAATGACAGTTCCTTTAGTATGTGATTAAATATCAATAAATGTCTATTTTTATTTATTTATTTTTTTTATGGAGCATTGAGTAGTGATGTGGATACCAGCTTGCATGGATAGGATTGGATTATCTTTAGCACTGGATGATCCAGAATACCCACACAGATTCTATCAAATATGTAGTTGGGGGGGATTGATTAAAGCTGATACTGTAATCCATATAATACTTTAAAATGGAATATTCCATCAGCCGGTGCTGCATGTCTCTCAAATGTACTGTTTGAAGAAGGATTTCCTACTTTTGCTGTTTAATGGCATAGGAGATGGTTAAAGCTTATAACTTATAGTGATGGAAATGTTGTCGATATTTTGCGAAGCGTAGAAAAAAATGCAATTTTGAAGTTGCGCTGTTTCCGAAAAATAAGGAATGCGATAAAATCACACCTGAATAAGCTTGTTCACGCGATGAGTCACTAAAAAACATGCCGCTGCAACATCCTCATACCACTTCCTGTCGTCTTCTTCGTCTCTCCCGCCAGCAGTAACATCCAGTTGTTGATCACGACTTGACCAAAAAAATCCACCTCATACTATCGCTGGAACTTTATATCAAAAATTAGACTTTGTTTTGCAAAATTGGTGTGCTTCTCTTAAGGGAATTTATTTTCGAAATGTCAAATTGCGCAATTTTATGGTTAATGAAAACACAGCTAGAGTGATTAAGGCCATCTCTGTTTTTCAGCTTTGCTACAAAGCAGTGTTGTGATTTAGGTTTAACAACAGACTTCTGAAAGTGTTGAGAATAATAAAATGCAAAATGCAATAATGAAAATGTTTATTATTGCAAAATGTTGTTCTTACTGCAAAGAAATTGTCTTTTTGGAGGTCAGAGCATTTCTTAAAAGTCATGTATTAGGAGTTAGTGCTACCTAAACGGGAGCACTTCAGATTAGTTTCACCTTGAGTTATGAAAATACACATGTAGAGCTCTCCAAAATAAATATTACAGACAAAAGAGAAATCCTAAAACTGCTAATATCTGACGCCACTCCACTTTTCTTCCCATGTTGTTAAGAAGGAATGTCTTATTTACCATGCTGACGTTACCAAACCAACACACCATTCCAAAAGTTAAAGCAGATTCAATAAAAGAAAAAATAGTTAAAATAGTTAAAATGGTTGGGCTGTTTTAGAACAAAATAAGTTGAAATAACATACTAGCATTGTGGTTCCAGGACGTTAGCATACACAAACTGTAGCACTGCTGAGAGAGTGAGGCTCTTGTTTACCACTGGATCCTTCTCTTCCTGAGTTTGTTCAAATTGAAACTTAACACAAAAGTCATGGAATTACTGCTTGGATGATTTTGTAATGCAATAGGAAAAGAGAGGATTTATTCCTTCTTTTAAAATTGTTGATAAATGAACAACTGAAACTAGAAATCAATCTGAAAAGTGAAGAGGCAACTTTCTGACAAACATGAGTTTACTCTGCTTTTCATTCTCATGCACTGAAACTAATAGCTATCACCCAAAATCCAGGTAATGAATAATCAACCTGGCGTTACCCCTTTATCCTTCCTCAACATGCGTGTTGATTTTAAGCTGTGACAGTAATGGATTTTTTTTTTTTTTATTAAAAAGAAAAATAATAATAAATGCATGCTAATACCATTCATAGTTACGGAGGGATGAACATATAATCACAGAGACGAGGATTCTACATGAGCTGATGAACTAGAAATACATCTGCTTTCTCCAGCTGCACTCAGCTGAGTAACCACGGCGATAATGCCTGGGTTAGTTACGATGTTGGTATTCAGTGCTGTGTGTCACGCTGCGCAGGTGGCCAGCAGCAGGGGCGGAAGCTGGCCAGGTAATATGTGGAAAATGACTGAGGTGGAGATGGTGAGGGAGATTTTGCTGCTTTAGGAGACCTGGAAAGAGATTCTACAGATCTGACCATGGGTATGTTTTCTGTGCTGGACAAAACCTACGAGTTTGATACATTTTTATTTGCATAGTAGTGAAAGGCGTGCGATTAAATAATAACTGATGTTTTTCTAGAAGAAACCAGAATAAAACAATGTAACAGAAAAGCAAGAGACAATAAGGAGTTGATTCAGAATCTTCAGGAGGTAAAAGAAGCGACTCTGGCAAAAAAAGTTTTAATTTTAACCACTATCACATTTGTACAAGGAGGAGGTCGACATAGAACTGGTTGATTATTTTCATCAGAGACGATGGTATGGTTGGTTATGGGCTGCAACAGTGGCCTATATCCTGATTTAAGACACATGGAAAAATTAAATGTAGCTGGGTTTCCATTACAACTGTACACAAAACTTTGTGGATATTCCACTAAGGTCGACAAAACACAATTGCGGTGTATCCATTAGTTAAAATCACGATTGTCAATAAATCAAACTTATTGACAAACTATCTGATAAATTTGTCAAGTTTAAAAACATAAAAAAAGAACTTCAGCGTCATCATCCTCCATCTACTTCCTGTTGTCTTCTTCTTCGTGGTTTGTGCCACTGGCAACATCTGGTTGTCGATAACGTGACACGTGTGACGCGAAAAAAGTGTTTCCATTGCAGTTTTGGGAAACAAACCAATTTAGCTATGGCCAAAGAAAAAACACCTTAAAACTTTTTATGTACAAACAAGTGTTTATTTTTTTTTAATTAGCATGTTTTCATTAAGCGAATATCTTTTCAAAATGTCAAATTGCGCACTTATATGGTCAGTGGAAATGTAGCGACTACCTTGTTCCGTAAATATTTCCACCAAACCAAACCATCCCATTTTCAGATCGAACAATGGAAAATATCTGATAGCCACACCCAACTCCCAACTCGTTACCGTTGGTGTTATACACAAAAAACTACGGACATTCTGCGTGTGCATGTGTGTGTGTTACAATGACATTATTTGAATATTACTGCTGTAGTTTTAGACCTCAACAATGGGCGATATTGGAGGGAGACGTTTCCACACGTCCTGCCCAGAGAATAGAGACTTGGATGTGTTATACAGACAAATCAAAGAATCAAGGGACTCATTAGCAGAAGACTTACACCAACTAAACCCGGCCTTACAGTTTGACTGAGAAGAAATACTTCAGTGTGAGTTTATAATTTTATGAAGAAGATGCAAGGAGTAACAGTTTTCTTCTGGGGAGACCAGGTGCCTTTTTAATCCACCTTCCTACTGCGCTCCTGGATAAGGAAATAATAAAAAAAAAAACAATGTCAGAAGGATTCGAACAGAGTGAAATTCTCAAATTGCAACATTATACTCAGGTTTTAAAAGATGTATCGCAGGCTTGACTCTGTCTGACCTGCACACAAGTGAAACTTTTTGGAATCTGAAAATAGCTACCAGGAGCAGGAAAGCAAAAGGAGACCCCCTTCTGTTTCAGCCGCTTTAAATCTTCTCTTTGTTCTGGGGATTTTTGGCAGTTCAGTCAACTTTCACTGCCGTGATTCTTCAGTGACGCACCACTAGTTCACAGATCTGCTCCACACTCGATGCTCAAAGAGTTTAAAGGGGTGAGCGTAAGTGCAAGCGCATCCTGTAAGGCCTGCCCTCGGTCCGGGCTCTCACATCACAGGCATATGCAAGTCCATCCTGCTCAGCTGGAAAGCCAGCCGCCGCATAGCTAGCACAATATTTCGGTTTTCCTGACCTGTTGTCTTTGTACTAAGGGCCAGATTTCCATGAATGTGCCAGTTTGTGCATCACATTTTAAATACAATACTGCTTTCTTCATTTGCTCTGTCAAACCCAGAGATTACTGGAAGAGTCTCAAGTTGTTGTCCTGCCATCAGGAAGCTATAATGAAGAAACTGTAGCCTATCAGGATGCATTTAGAATCTTCCTCAGACTTCCGAGATGGACGTCTGCACGTCATGATATGATGAGCAACGTTCCAAATTTTTAATGCTTTGCCGAGGATCAACATGTATGAACTTATGCGATGGCTGGATGTGTCACACAGCTTAGTAGTATGAGATCCGTCAACTGCAACATATAGCGAAACGACGTACAGCAAGCTTTTTTTCAATATTGGAAAAACCATCTACTTCTTGACTGATGTGTTTGTCTTTTTGACTTGATGATTTGTCCAACTTGCATATAAAAAAAAATTCCCTTCTCACCCTCTGCGGGTGGTCTCTTTCATCCTCTGAGCTCGGGTCCTCTACCAGAGGCCTGGGAGC